>CM070031.1:3191733-3486733 GCA_036247105.1 Cirrhinus mrigala
TGCGGTGTGCCTGCAGCTGTGGTGTGATGGGCCAGCTGTTGCAGGCAATGGTTAAAATTGCAGTGCAGTGTCCATTTACAATCTTTCATATTGGGATTTAATAAATTTATGTCACATTCAATGGCCTATGTGCTCCTTCCTAAACCAGACAAAGTTCATAAACATTGAATTATGGCTTGTTTTACCATGAGACAGGAATACTTTGATGATTTTGTGACTTAATGAGTTAGTTCTTACAAAAATGTCATTATTTACTCACCCTCGTGTTGTCCCAAAGCTGTTTGACCTATTTCAATTGGGGAACACAAAAGCTGATATTTTGAAGAATGTTCGTGCTGCTCTTTTCCACAGAACACTGTGGTTTTAAATTATTACTGTTGCTGCAAAGCAAATACAGGAACTTGCTACTGCCAATACATACGCTGATACAGTGCTGTGAATATTTAAGACATACTGCTACTGCACAAATAGCATAAATAACTACATATATACAGGTGGAGCTGGGGAGGTGGAGGGTTTCACATGCTCTAGTGGATGCTAACCAGCCATTTACGGTAGAGATCAAAAGTTTACATACACCTTGCAGAATCTGCAAAATGTTAATTATTTTACCAAAATAAGAGGGATCATACAAAAAGCATGTTATTTTTTTATTTAGCACTGACTTGAATAAGATATTTCACGTAAAAGAGGTTTACATATAGTCCACAAGAGAAAATAATAACTGAATTTTTACAAATGACCCCATTCAAAAGTTTACATACACTTGATTTTTAATAATGTTATTAACTGAGTGATCCACAGCTGTGTTTTTTTGTTTGGCGATAGTTGTTCATGAGTCCCTTGTTTGTCCTGAACAGTTAAACTGCCTGCTGTTCTTCAGTAAAATACTTCAGGTCCCACAAATTCTTTGGTTTTTCAGCATTTTTGTGTATTTGTACCCTCTTCAACAATGATTGTATGATTTTGAGATCCATCGTTCACACTGAGAACAACTGAGGGACTCATAAGCAACTATTACAGAAGCTTCAAACACCAGGCATTAAGAGCCTTTTCGAAATTGAAGATCAAGGTAAATTTAACTTCTTTTGTCTTCTGGAAAACATGTAAGTATCTTCCATAGCTTCTGAAGGGCAGTAGTAAATGAAAGAAATATGATATTTAGGCAAAACAAGAAAAATATACTCATCTTCATTCTGTTTAAAAGTTTTCACCCCCCATCTCTTTGGGTTGCATTGGGTTTCCTTCTGGAGCATCAGTGTGAAAAGATGCATCTCAAAATCATACAGTCATTGTTGGAAAGGGTTCAAATACACAAAAGTGCATTAAAACCAAAGAATTTGTGGGACCTGATGGATTTTTCTGAAGAACAGCAGGCAGTTTAACTGTTCAGGACAAACAAGGGACTCATGAACATCTATCCAACAGCTGTGGATCATTCAGGTAACAACACAGTATTAAGAATCAAACAAATAAACAGTGTAATTTTTAAAAATTCAACTATTATTTTTTCTTGTGGACTATATGTAAAAATCTTTTATGTGAAATATCTATTCAGGTCACTACTAAATAAAAAAAAACATGCATTTTGTATGATCCCTCTTATTTTGATCAAATAATTAACATTTTGCAGATTCTGCAAGGTGTGTGTAAACTTTTGACCTCAACTGTAGCAGATCTATACAGGTGGAGCTGGGGAGGTGGAGGGTTTCAGAGGAACTCTGTGAAACCCGTGCTACAAAATGTTCTAGCGAATGCTAACCAGTCATTTAAATGTAAAGCAGCAAGCTTACTGGCTGCGTATGCAACCGCTTGCGCCAAGTAGTTTAATGCTGTGAATATCATCAGCCTACACCATCAAGAGTTTCATGACAGAACTTGTCATTAACCAGAAACATCAAAAAGCATCATCAAAGTAGTCAGTATGAAGTCTGTGGGAACGAGACAAAAAATAAGTCGGCATGAAGCGGAAAATCTGAGTCTTTTCTTGAATGGGAACAAAGCGAGACGATGGGGGAATTTATTTGATAGTTTACATTTGCTAATCGCTACAATCTCATGTGAGTAACAAGTTGCTGGAGGAGATAGATTGAAACACGTCAGGCTGTCGGACAAACACGCCAGTCTACAAGTCATCAGAGAAGAGACGTTGTTGCAGCAAGGAAAGGATGTGCATGTTTTTGATTAAAGAAATAAAAAATAAATAATGACGTGCACATTTATAATAAACACATCACACAGCATTACCAAAATATAAGCAATGTCCGTTTTGATTTCATGGTGACTTCTAATTGTTTACTGACAATCATTCCCTCCATCATAACTTTCAAATCTCAGTTTGCTCAGTGATCAGTTCTGAAACAAAAATTGAATGTGATTTGGTGTCATTGATGTAAAGACGCATCATTATGCACTAAGTTTGAAAATATGCAAGCGCAAATGAGATTTAAGCACTATGCCAAAAACGACTACATTTTCGATTTGTTACACAAATTAGTCATATTGCTATTGGACAACATTTATGTAAATAATAGTTTGTATTTTGTACTATTTTAAAAGCCACTGGATACTTTTGCTTACAACGGGACAGATCTGTGTAAACATTCGTCTTTCACGGTTTGGAAAAACACAAGGGTCAATAAACGATCGCAGAAACTTAATATTGGAGTCATTACCATTCTTCTAAAAATAAAACTAGATGTGGGATGCATTGAGGTTACTTCATCTGTCTAAATATCTCAGAGTAGCAACATCTGCCTGTCCAAGATCAAACCAGTGAAATGTTGATGCCAAGACAAACAGAAACACTCACATGTGGCAAACACGCTCCAGGAAGTCACTGACGAGGCTCTCGTGCTTCCTGCAGAGGTCCTTCTGGAATGTGGTCTTCATCCAGTCCTCAATGTTGCACACTTTGACCCTGCTCGAGTGCCAGCATACAGCCAGGTACCTCAGTGAAGAGCCCAGGACGTAGTTGTCCCTCCTCAGCTCGCAAGGAGACCTGAAGTGAAGTAGCGTCCACAGCTGCGGGTCCAGGAAGACCTGTCTCAGTCGTACGCAGGTCAGGGACAGGCTGCGGCGACTGTCCTTGTCTAGGTACGAAAAAAGGTGTAGCAAACACTCCTGATCTAGTTCTGTGAGATGCATAGCAGGAAAGGAGATGCTAACAGGCCTGCTAGCAACCACAAAGCGACAATGGGACAACGGCGTGTCTCGTGTGGCCTGGATTTGTGATTCTCCCCCAGACTGTAGTCTCACGGAGGCCTTGCACATATAAGGTCGTGAGGAATGGGGGTTATTTTGGGAGGACCGCTGCAGGCACGGTCAAAAATGGAAATGTGTGAGGCACATGGACTTTCCCGGTCCATCTGTCTCCAACGCCTGGACAGGAGGCAGTGTGAGGGACGTTTAGAGTGTGACAGCTTCTGTTTATCACTCACAAGAGGCGCCCTGCATCTTGGGGGATGGGGAATGGCGAGACACTCTTTCACTTTGAGGCCCGTTTACACCTGGTTTTGCTCGCTTTTTGGTTGATCTGATCACAAGTGGTCAAAGGAGACACATGTCCATTTACACCTGGTGTAAATGCATCTCAAATGTGTCTCTTCTGACCACTTGTGTTGATAAAGCACACAAGTAAACAAAAATGGGGGGAAACGATCCAGTTGTTTTAACTGGACACTTATTTTAAACTGCACGTAAAGTTTAAACCCTTGTTTTAGCAAAGAGGTTGATCCCAGTTCAAAAGTATTCAACCCTTTGAGTGTTTGCACTACAAATGCACTGTGGTCAATTGAAATTTTAACCACCTTCAAATGCACTTTAAAGTAGACAAGCACAAATCAGTTTGGACTTGGTTTACCCCGTATTTACTCTGTTGCTTTCTTGTGACCGGATTAGCCAAGATGTATCTCAGTACCAGGCATAACTGTGCCAGAGATTCTGATCTTTCTGACTCTGTCTCTTTGAGACTCTGAAATAGTTGAATTATCCATCTGTTTAGCGGTACCATATGCAAATGTTTATAAGAAGATAAAACAATAAATGATAAAGTGGGGCTTCTCAAGAGGAACTTATTTCGCGTTTCACGCATCAGATCTTCTAGTACTAACCCCAGTAATGTTACTAGGGAATTTTGGGAATGTTTTTGTCTTAGAAAGTTAAGTAGAGACAAGAACTGATAGGAGAGAAGAGAGGGGAATGGGATCAGGAAAGGACTTTGAGTCATAGCCCTCAAAACTATGGCTCTGACTGGGATTCATTTTTTTCTGTGTTATGTTTCCACTTTGCATTTACATAAAAGTCTCTGAGTCAGAAACTTTCCAGAAGAAAACCCATTGTGAATGTAAAATTTAGAATGCACTAACTTTTACATAGACTTTTGCCCTAATTTGCAGTCAGGATGAGTCAACGCTAGTTGCCATTCTGCGGATTTTGGTCAGTTTGAGTTTAATGGAAAAAAATTGTGTATGATGGACACAGATTGCAGTTTTGTAGCTTTGGACTATTGCTGTGTTTCATTTCAAGACTGTGCCCCTCCAAAGATTGCAAAATAATTACATTAACTTCAGTGTTGTAGAGTAACTAGTTACATGTTACATAATTTAATTACACAATAAATGTAACAGTAATCTGTTACAGTTACTGAAAATAAATGTGTAATTAAATTACAGTTATGAAAATGTTAACCAGTACAAAAGAGGTTCCATCTGAACATTGCATTGATGGCTCTAAAATATAAGACACCAATGTTTCAGGAGTTTAGTCTAGGACACATGCTTATTCGATAATTGTTTTTCCAAGACATTGTTAGATGCCAGTGTTTCCTGTTAAGAGCTATGCAAAAATTTGATTTTAAAAACAGTATCATAGCTATTAACTACATCTTGTTTTGAGTTTAATTCAATATTTAACCTCAGAATGATCTTAAAGTAAAAAGAGGTGCTAAAGTCTGATTTTGTGGTGGCTGGCTGTGGCGATCTGACTAATCATAATGCCTAATCCGCAATTCTGTCAGACAAACAAATCAGACAGGTGAGTATAGATTAACTTAGGTGGATGTAAACTTGAAAAATTGTGTGTATTGACGTCTTTCTGCGATTGAAAGAAAATGTGTTCTGATGTTCATTCATGGTTTTTTTGTCCTTTTAGCAAAGAAGAAAAAACGATCGGTTCATGTGTCGATTGATTTAATAAGGCAACAGAGTGATCTGTTACAACACAAGAGCCACAAAACGGTATTTATTGTTCGAATTTCTTAAATTAATTTAAACATTTTAAAGCTGAGAACTTGTTTCAAACCAGAAGTAACCTGCTCTGTCTTGTCTGTCGGCGCACTGTCACTTTCCTCTTTGCTCTGCGATGTATTTTTGAAAGTCTGACAGTAAACAATGTTGAGTACTACTGTAAGGTTAACCCAACCTGCTTTAAATGTTTGAAAATGAATAACAGTTGAAAACGTAATCTGGAAACGTAATCAAAAAGTAGTCAGTGACATTAATAAAGTAAATGAAAAAGTTACACTACTTATTACATTTTAAATAGGGTAACTTGTAATCTGTAAGCTATTACAAACTAACCTTCCCAGTGCTGATTTATTTACACCTCGCAAGGAATAAGTGTCGGTTTTTATCATGGTTTCTTTTTTTAAAATAACACATCCTTGATCATGTGTGCCGCCGATGAATGTGACCTCTAGAGCTGTTTTCGAGTTGTTTTTCTCTGACGCAGCTTATGATTCCAACTATTTGGAGAATATCAAATGTGTTTAATATTTTGAGCTGATTTTAGAACACAGTTTTCATTCAGTGTTTCTGCGTTGAATTTATGTTCAGAACAACTTGAAAGTCGTGTGATCCTCAGTCATTCAGTGTTTTTCTCTGTAACCATTTACAAAGTTGGCAAGTGTATGATGCCTGGTGTTTTAAAATCTGTTCAGATTTTAAAAGTTGAGTAATGTGTGCCTTAAATGGTTAGATCACAGAAAAATGAAAATCCTGTCATTAATTACTCACCCTCATGTCTTTCCAAATCCATAAGACCTTCGGTCGCTCATCTCCCGAACACAAATTAAGATATTTTTGATGAAATCCCAAAGCTTTCCGACCCTGCATAGACAGCACAACTGACGCGTTTAAGCCTCAGAAAGGTAGTAAGGACATAATTAAAATAGTCTATGTGACATCAGTTGTTCAACCGTAATGTTATGAAGATACAAGAATACTTCCTGTGTGCAAAGAACACAAAAATAAAACATTAAGTAGCACGAGCTAAGTAATCAGATTACTTTTTTCAAGTAACTAATGAAGTAATGAATTACTTTTAAATGCATATATATATATATATATATATATATATATATATATATATATATGTAAACTTGAAAAACTGTGTGTATTGACGTCTTTCTGCGATTGAAAGAAAATGTGTTCTGATGTTCATTCATGTTTTTTTTGTCCTTTTAGCAAAGAAGAAAAAACGATCGGTTCATGTGTCGATTGATTTAATAAGGCAATAGAGTGATCTGGCAATCACTCTCTCTCTCTCTATATATATATATCTGAGTTACTTTTTCAAATGAGTAACACAAGTGTCTATTTACATTAACTCCACCCACCAGCGTGTGATCGTGATAGTCAACACTACAAAAGATGACTGTTAATCGACAGCTTGAGTGGTGTAGATGATAAAACACGTGCAACGTGCAACAGTGATTTCAGCGCGATGGACCAGAGTTCGAATCCCGCTTTTGCCAAACTTTTTTTCTCCCTTTTCAAAACTCATATCACATCGGAAAGGCATTCATTTTTAATAAAACATGAAGGAAACAATCAAAAAGTTGAAAATAAAGTATCAGGTATGTGTAGGGAGGACTTTATTGTCCCAATAAAGTGTTATCCATTTAATAATTTGAATTAAAATTAAATTTTACACTCAATACAATAGTATTGCATACTCTTTTATAATGTACTACAATACTGAGGTGCAAATAATTGCCACTATTTGTAATAAGTACTATTGAATATCAGAAAATCCTACTATTTTAACAGTGTAAATAGACTCTGTAGCTATTTGCACTTAGTGTAAATATTGCTGAAAATACTACTGTTTTCACTTAGTGTAAATAGAATCCATTGCTGTTTGCATTTAGTGTAAACAGCCTCTATTAAAAAACAAATAAACAAGATCAACCAGGTATCACAAATGTAACATACTTTCCATAATATATGGAGTAACGCAGTATTGTGATGCATTACTTTTATAAGTAACTTTCCCAACATTACATTACAGGTGAAGTAATGTTGCATCACTAGCAGCACCAAAATGAATTACAAAAGTTATAACTCATTCCCATCTGCAATTGGTCAGCCAAACAGATAGCCACGCCCCAATCCCACACCATTGGTTGAGTTAACATTGCTGTGTCAGTCAGGCAAGTCAGGAACCTCAAACAAACAGAGCAATGTTTTGGCAATAAGCAAGGCATTCGGTTTTGGCAGCCTGTAAAATTGAAGTGAAAGTACAGGGTGAGCCGCAGTTCTGCACGACTTGTGCTCAGCGAACAAAGTGTACTTCTAAACTAGCTAGGCTAGCATTGCCGCCTCCTTTCAGGAGTTATTCAAAACAATATCAACACTTGATATGGCACATGACAACGCCACCTGATATCATAAGATGACTCATAGCAGACCTGGCGAAATCTTTCTGGGGCAAAGTTCGACTGCAGCTTGTTCTGTTTGAGTCATTCTCATTGAGTCATGACGTGCCACGATTGACGCAGCGGCACTTGATAACACAAGCAACGTGATCTTATTGGCAGCTGTGACTTATCGGGAGGGAGAGAGAGAGAGAGCGAGCATAAACTTAGCTGTCCTTTCTAAAGTATGGCGTTTCAGACAGACAACTGCGAGCGAGTCGAGCAGCTGTTCCTTCTTGCCTGTCAGGGAGGATCCTTCGCTGGCACGTGGCGTGTGGGGAGCCCCAGTGTTTGTTTTGCCCCTGGGAGCTCGTGCGAGAGCTTATGTGTGGGTGGCAGCAATTGATAGAAAGAGCGAGGGGGAAGAAAAAGAAAAAACTCACAATGGAAGCGAAGCACGCCCTCTTACGCTCTTGTTTTGGAGCGGTTTACGTCATTAAAAACCATTCAGCATTTACATTTCACAGTGGGTAACACTGGAAGTAGTTCTTTGAAAAAGATTAGAGAGCACACGTTCTTGCAGCTGTTTCAAGCGAGGTTGAAGAGAACACCAGTTACTCCACCTGCAGCAATTACGTGGGCAAAACAGAGGAAGTGCATGCAATCCTGTACATTGTGACACTCTCTGACTGAACCCACACCCGTGTTTGAGAACAGAGCGTACAGAAACATTCAATTCCATGTCGGCGTTTCACATTGAGCAACAGCGTGTTCTTTTGTATACAAAATACACCCATGTTAACATGGAGATCACTGTATGGTAAGCAAAATCCAAGATGTTACATAGAACACACCTTTTACATACATATATATTCTGGATATATTTGTCATGGAATTGACAACAGGAAAGAAGTGGCACTGGCAATGCAAGACAGTGAACTGACAGCATCATATTTTCAAATGTGGCACTTTTTTTGTTTTTCTCTAGGATTTTTAATTTTTTTTTTTTTTTTTTTTTTGGCTGAACATAGCTAATCTTTTCATTTTTACCCTTTTTCAATGTCTGATACAGAAGTGGGGCACAGCTAGTCTCAGCCTCAGACGGCACACCCACGGACCATCTGATGCCTATTTGCACTGACACACACACACAAAATGGCATGAACTTCCTCTATTTGGCAAGCTATAATCTGATTGGCTCGTTTTGCACAACTCTTGGAAGCATAAGTATTTATAAGGTAGAAGATTGCTAGAATTAACAGTTGTGAGGAAGAACGAATTAAATGGATTTCAGCTTAACCTGGTCCTATTTGTTACGTAAAAATAAAATGAACCATGAAACTAAAATAAAACTAAAACTATGAAGAAGAAAAAAAAAATGTTACTTGGAATAAAATTTAACTGACATAAAACACAAACTTTTAATTCAGCTATTCACCCAGGCATCATTTCTTATTTAACTTGAACTAAAATAACTAAAACTAAAACAAAAATAAACAAAATAATAAATACGAAAGCCTATTTTCGCAATTGAATAAATAATAAACAAAAAGGTAATTGCAACTTTTTTCTTGGAATTGCAAGTTATAAAGATATAAACTCGCAATTCTGGGAAAGTCACAATTGTGAGAAATATACTCGCAATTCTACAAAAAAAAAAAAAAAAAAAAATCAGAATTGTGAGATTTAAAAAAAAAAGCCCATCTTTTTATTTATTTATTTTTTATTCGGTGTCGAAAAGGCTTCCATAATATATATATTAAATAAATTATATATATATATAATCTATAAAATAAATATATATAATCTTATATATATATTTTTTATATATATATATATATATATTATATATATATAAATATTAGTATCTATAAATAACTAAAATAAATGACAACCAACAAAATCATTTGAAATATTCGTAAAAACTATAAGAATACTGGTCTGAACTTGTTAAGTAAGCAGGTCTTGGCCAACATATGCTTATGTTGCATATGTTTTAATTTTGAGAATATAATAAACACACAAACCAACTTTTGCACAATCTGCATCCCTTTAATTCTAAAAGGACAGAAAGTGTACATCTGGTCAAACACTTTCAAGCGTAAAGGAAACGAAACACGTGAGCTACTGGACCCTTCAAAAGTCATTTTCACATTAGTGAGGTGATCTGAGTCAACTACTGCTTTGTGATACAGACGACATCTTGTTTTGTCACGTAAAATCAAACATTTCAAGTTTTAGTCTGGAAATCCCTCCACATCGACCTAGAACAATGAACAGCAGGCTCAGAGGACAAGAATGAATTTTCGAGCTGAACAGAAAACAATTTTTCCTGGAGCAGCGAGCGGATCGTTGGCGTAAGTAGGAGACGTCAGTGTCTGACACAGAAACGTGACAGCTGTCAACGTTTCAGACGACGAAAAAACACTCAGTGAGGAGAGGAAAAAAAATCAATTGTAAAGCATTTTGTTTCTAGTCAATCGGAGTTCATACGGCAGACAAAAATCCCCCCTGAAGAATTACCTTTGGAATCTCATTTCACACCGGTGGCGAATGAAAACAAAAAACTGTGAAAGTCTATTAAACGTAAAAGTCATCAAGTCGAAACGTAAGCAGCAATTCGGTTTGTACTGAGGTTTTGTGACGCAAAATCATAACTGGATAGCATAAGACATGAGACAGATGACGACACACATATGAAGGTCCGATAACTGATCTGGAGGAAGTCTTAAAGCTTGGCTGGACTCTCTTGATCATTGCGCTCTGTGTAGAACAGAATGTAGGCCTTGGCTTTCAGCACAGCGTCTTCACTGACCAGAGTGACCGTGCTGTCGTTGAAATGGTACCATCGGCCCTCGTGAAGCCCGTATGCCGTGTAATGTCCTGAGCCGATGCTGTGGGAGAATAAAGATGTGATTATCTGTACAGAGTGTGAATTGATTAAACAGGAAAGATCACTAGAGATACTGATTTAACATCGCCCCCTAGTGGAGGACAGAGAAACCCAACATCAGGCTGGTTCAGTAAATGAGAAGTACTTTTGAAATGAAACGGTTGTCTATTACACTTATGAGAAGTGAAAAACAATATTATGCTGTTATTAATCTCATAAAGCATTCACTTACCCAGATCCATGATGCACCACTACTGCAGCAAGATCATACAGACATTTCTCTGGCAAGCTGTTTTCAGGCTGAGCAGAATTACATAACTGTTATAAAATCAATATTACATAAAACAAAACATATCATTAAAAATTCTATTTAATGATGTAATATTGTAATAATTATTTTAACCATATTCGTTATAAAAGGTATATAGTTACCTAATGATTACATAAAAAAAAATCGAAATGATTATTAAATTACAAATACATTTAATAATCAAATTTTAATGTAATGGTCATTAAAATAAGTACTGCATTAAAGTAAAATTACTTTATTATATTGTTATACATTGTATTTTTATTATTATACTTTATATGTTATAGTACATATATTTATCATATTTGTTTAAAAATAAAAATATAATATGTCCATAATATAAAGTATATAATTACTTTATATTTATCATATTTATTTCAAAACAAAACAATATAATATTTCTATTAATATATTTGATGTTAGAATTATTATTTAAAGGACTTTCTGCAATTTATGGATTTATTTTATAAGTGTAATCGTATTTCATTTAATATTATTTAAAAGTGATATAACTAAACACGTTACATTGTTACTCTACTACTTAATATTATCTTTAAAAATAAAATTATTATTAAATATTAAATAGATTGAAATATTAAAATATGTAGGTATTCAATTAATAGATAATAATTAATAAATAAATGCACATTTACATAATAATTACTTTATTACTGTATTATTACTTAATATTATCCTTAAAAATTAAATAATTAAATATTAAATTAATATTTAGTTATTCAATTATTATTATTATTAATATAATATAATAATATAATATAATAATAATAAAATTTTATTACTTTATATAAAATAAGCAAATAGGTATTTAAATAATGACAGATTAATAAATGCTAAAATATGTATTTAATTTTTAAAGATAATGTTAAGTAATACAGTAATACTGTAATGTGTGTATTTATATATTACTTTCAATTAATATTAAATTAAATAGAATTATATAATTATGTTTATTTATATATATATATATAAATAAACATAATACATTATTACTGTATTATTGAATGTTACCTTTAAAAATAAAATTATTATTAAAATATGTAGTTATTAAATTAATAGTAATATGAATTTCATTACTTTATATAAATAAAGCAAATATTTATTTAATTATTGAAAATGAATTAAAATTATACATTTAATTTAATATTAACTGAAAGGGTATATAAACGCACAAATATTATTACTGTATTATTACTTATCTTTAAAAACAAAATGATAATATTAAATATACCAGTTATTTAATTAAAAGTAACATAAATATGATTTTATTTTTTATATAAAATATCCAAATATAGTTATTTATTTAAATATAAAAAAGTATTGATTTTATATTATATAATTCTATTTAATTTAATATTAATTGAAAGTAATATATAAATACACACATTACAGTATTACTGTATTACTTAACATTATCTTTAAAAATTAAATTAAATATTAAATTAAAATATAGTTATTTAAATAAAAGTAATACATATTTTATTACTTTTTATAAAACCAAAGAGTTATTTAAATAAAATAATAATATTATTAAATTCTATTATTATATTTCATTTAATATTAATTGAAAGTGATATATAAATAAACACATATAACATTACTGTATTGAATATCTTTCCAAAATAAATGTATTAAATATTAAATTTATATATACAAATATGTAGTTATTCAATTAATAGTAATATGAATATTTCATTACTTTATATAAAATAAGCAACAATAGTTATTTAAACATTAAAATTACTTTTATATTATACATTTAATTTAATTCCTGTATTACTACTTAATATAATCTTTAAATATTATCTTAATATTGTTTTTTAAAAACAAATTAAATATATAGTTATTCAATTAAAAGTAATATGAATATTATTTTATTACTTTAGATAAAATAACCAAATATAGTAATTTTACATTATATAATTATATTTAATTTAATATTAATTGAAAGTGATATATAAACACACATATTACATTATTACGGTATTATTACTTAAAATAAAAACATAAAATAACAAATTAATATATAATTATTCAATTAACAGTAATATAAATATTATTACTTAATATAAAATCATTACATATTTTAATTATTTATTTAAATAACTAATTTAAAAAACTAATTAAAAATAACATATTGAAACCCTCTTCAGTTACAAGTAAACTTATTACAAAATTAAATGCTTAGCTCGCACCTCCAGCAAGTAGCTTTTCATGTCAAGGCCACGCATGGGAAACTCTACATAGGTGTCAATCTTATTCCTCAGAAACGCCGTCCAGTGGAACCTCTTCAGATGCAAACAAAGCACCTGCACATGGAAAAGACAACGTATAAACGTTACAAACTACACAAAATACATTTTATTTTGAAAATCTCATATTTCTACACTTCTGTCACCTTGGGCAGTTTCTGGATCCAGAATTTCTTAGTGGACTTCTGTCGCTTTTTGCACTTGTGACACATGTAGAGCTCGGTTTCATCAAGCTCCTCGAGGTCAGTGAAACTCCGAAGACAATCTGAAAAACGGTACATGCTGACATAGCGAACAAAATAAACCAAAAAAGCCATGTATTAGTTTCTAATAACATTCTTACCATTTAAAGTGCACGTTGGCCGCGGCTCTTGGTCTTTCGTGGTCTTAATTCTGAACTGGCTGGGAATGTCCAATGAGAGATCTGGAGGAGAACGAGATTTAGAGTAACCATAGTGACAGAGACCAACAAAGCTTTTAAAGCTGATAAACCAAATTGACGGCTCACCTAGGAATGGATCAAATTTTCGAGACTCGGTGCCGCATATCAAGCAGTAAACCTCATTTTGCAAGACGCCACCAAACACAGATGTAACAATAGTGGAGGTCCCATTTCTGAAAAAAGCAAAACCGTTCTACATTACTAAATAAACCCAAACAAGTCCGTTCTGATAGAATCAGGACTTAGTGAAAGCACATCTAGTCCGTCTATTCGCAGCAGGATTAACCTGCCATTTTGTTCAGCACAATCCACTGAGCACGCCACAACATTGCACTTCCTTTTCAATAACCCCGGCAAATCCAGTCAGGTCACCCTCATGGCTCTTGGCTGAGGGCTTCCTCACTTGTCTGCAGCTATTAATACAAACACAACAGGGTGGCTCTGGCTATAGCAGCAGGCAAGTGTGGGAACAGCCGTCTCTGTGTACGAAAAAGACTTCCCTCTGTGCGCCGTAAAGAGTTATCTTTATCACCGCTGCCCACGTACTCGCAAAACTAGCAGGGAAGATATGGAGCGAGGGGCGGCCTGCTGAGATAGACCAACCTCGAATTAGAAATTTGCCCTGAACCATCTGTGTAGTTCACTCAAGACAAGTTGTGCATTTTTGCATATTGAAATACTGTGGCGCTTTCGAAGCGTGGCGTTTGTGTTTGAGGGGAACAAATTATATACAGTTAAAACCAGAAGTTTACATACACCTTGCAGAATCTACAAAATGTTGATTATTTTACCAAAATGAGAAGGATCATACAAAATGCATGCTATTTTATATTTAGTGCTGACCTGAATAAGATATTTCACATAAAAGATGTTTACAAATAGTCCACAAGAGAAAATAATAGTTGAATTTATAAAAATTACCCCATTCAAAAGTTTACATACACTTGATTCTGTGTTGTTACCTGAATGATCCACAGATTGTTTTTGTTTAGTGATAGTTGTTCATGAATCCACTGTTTGTCCTGAACAGTTAAACTGCCTGCTGTTCTTCAGAAAAATCCTTCAGGTCCCACAAATTCTTTGGTTTTTCAGCATTTTTGTGTAGTTGAACCCTTTCCGGCAATGATTGTATGATTTTGAGATCCATTTTTTCACACTGAGGACAACTGAGGGACTCATATGCAACTATTACAGAAGCTTCAAACGCTCACTGATGCTCCAGAAGGAAACACGATGCATTAAGAGCTGGGGGGTGAAAACTTTTGGAATTTAGAGATCAGGGTAAATTTAGCTTATTTTGTCTTCTGGGAAACATATTAATATCTTCTGTAGCTTCTGAAGGGCAGTACTAAATGGAAAAAAAATATGGTATTTAGGCAAAATAAGAAAAATGTACACATCTCCATTCTGTTCAAAAGTTTTCATCCCCAAACCTGTGGATCATTCAGGTAACAACACAGTATTAAAAACCAAGTGTATGTAAACTTTTGAACGGGGTCATTTTTATAAATTCAACTTTTATTTTCTTTTGTGGACTATATGTAAACATCTTTTATGTGAAATATCTTATTCAGGTCAGTACTGAATAAAAAAAAAAAATAGCATGCATTTTGTACGATCCCTCTTATTTTACTAAAACAATTAACATTTTGCAGATTCTGCAAGGTGTGTGTCAACTGTAGTTTTGGGAGTGATGAGCTGTTTGTCCAAACAAATGTGGACAGGGGAGTAAAAATGATGAGTGTGTGTGTTCGTACATGCAGCATTTGCTCTCTGAGGCGTGTTTGGGTTGGTCCGGGGACAGGGCGGGACTAGGCGACCCGTTCTTGCTTCCCTGCATCTCTCGGTGGAGATGATCCAGAAGGTAACGCAGGAACTCGTGAGCATCCTGTTGCTGGTAACCCCTGCAAAATACATCAGATAGTCAAGTGAAAATGTACTTTCTTAAAGACATTGCTGATTTTATTTTGAACAATTTGTCAACATGTTAATTTAAAGACAAAAATAATTTGATTTAGTCATTTTTTTATGAAAAAAAACATGCAAAGTTGAGATTTTAAGGGACAGTTTACTCAAGAATGAAAATTTTGTCACCAATTACTCATGTGACATCAGTGGTTTAACTGTAATTTTCTAAAGCTACGAGAATACTTTTTGTGTGCAAAGAAAACAAAAATAATGACTTCATTAAACTCAGATTTCATCACAAATATTTTAATTTGTGTTCCGAAGATGAACAAACTTCTTACGGGTTTACAATGATTTGAGGGCAAGCAATTAACGTCAATTTTCATTTTCACGCATACGCGAAATTGGAATATCGTGTAAAATAAGGCATAATCGCATTTGCTCCATTTCCATCCAAGTCAAAGAGAACAAAATCGTCACTTACTGATAAACTGGCACATATATATATTTATATATATATAGAATATTTAATAAATAATTGAGTAATAGGTAGATTATTCTGATGATAAATTGAGTAATCGGATAAATATAACTACATTTTTGTAGTAATAAATACAGCATGAACCATGATTAGGGCTGTCGCTAACGATTATTTTGGTAACTGAGTAATTGGTCGATTATTCTGACAATTAATCGAGTAATCGGATAATTAGAATTATTTTTTATAGTAATAAATATGGTGAACAATAGCCTTTAAAATGACTTAAAATACATATACACTGTGTGCAGAATTATTAGGCATGTTGATATTCTGGTCATATTTTTTTTCCAAACACATTTTATATAATAAGAATAAGAATAACAAGCTGACGTCTTGTGAAATACATGAAGACAGTTTTTTTTATAGGCGTTATAGACAGATAAGTTGAGAGTGACTCTTGAAGGACAAGCATCACATCCTCTTGTACCTCTGATTCAAGAATTTATCTTCTAAAATCTGGCAATAAGTTTTGGGAGTTCATGTTTAGTCCATCTCTGCAAGTCTGACTTGTCAGGATAGGAGACTAAACATGAACTCCCAAAACTTACTGCCAGATTTTGGAAGATAAATTCTTGAATCAGAGGCACAAGAGGATGTGATGCTTGTCCTTCAAGAGTCACTCTCAACTTATCTGTCTCTAAAGCATATAAAAAAAACTGTCTTCATGTATTTCACAAGACGTCAGCTTGTTATTCTTATTAAGTCAGGGGCATTTTTTAGGATTTTTTACCAAGCAAAGTCTCTGAGAACCTGACACATTGCACTTCTGAAGACTCCAGGTAGGTTGCAGTTCTGGAAAATGGTGGCGCTGGAGAACTGGAAACGGTTCCTGATGGTGTCACACCTAATTCTTCACCTTAATTCCTAATTCTTTTGCAGTTAACATGCATCTTTTCTTCTCCACCTGTTTTTTCTGACCATGCAGACTCAACAAGCATTTCACTGTCCAATGGTCAAGCCTTAACTTTGCAAATTCTTGTAATGCATTAGTATTGCATTCTTCTCATGGGCATTTAATAATTTGGACTTTTCAGTCTGGGTTAAATCTCTTTTTTGGCTCATTTTAGCTGTAAACGAAAACATGCCTAATAATTCTGCACACCTGAATATAAGGAGTTTTTCACTTCCAGCCTTCACGGACAATTATATATCACTTACAAATGATTAAATACAAAATTAATAGTAGTTATTAAGACTGATGTGGTTTGGAATTGGTAAAATGTGTTTGGAAAAAAAATATGACCAGAATATCAACATGCCTAATAATTCTGCACACAGTGTATAATAACAGTGAGGCAATGTTAATTATAGTATTTTAAATGGGTTTAATATCATGCAGCCTTGGAAAATGGTGAAATAAAGCGTTTCATGGATTCTCGGCCATGGATTCCGGTATTACAAAATCAAGAAGTTCCTATCTAAATTATGAATCTGTTTTGTTTGTTTGTTTGTTTATTTTTTACCAAGGTCAAAAATTTTTATAAAATTGATTCATTTTCTAATTATTTATTCGTAATTCTAATATTTATGTATGCAAGTGTTGTGTGCATGTGTTGTTTACATCCATCTTTAAATTAATTGATGTCTATCTATCTATCTGGCCATAGATAAATGAATAAACAATATATAATGAAACTAATTCAAATTAAGTTTGGTAAAATTTGTAGTGTATCTTATAAAAGGTCAGAATGTTAAAAACTGTGCAACTGTGTGATTTTTTAATGATACCTGAAACTTGGCATGATTTTCCAGATGACATAAAAGAGAGCGTCTGGGCTGAAGGCAGTCTGACTCCCTTGCCAAAGTGAACAGAGTGTTTTTCTGAACTCCTCAACGAGAGACCTGCACAACAGAGCAGAATATGTGCAAGTATTTTAATGGACATTACAGGGACTCAGTATATCAGAGACACTAGTACAACGCTTATATACTGAAAGATCAGGCCTTTTCTGATTTATTGAGAAACAGTATGCAAGTATGCAAATAACACAGTGTATCTCACCGTATAATTGTGTGTTTAGGAAAACAAAATAAATAGGCTGCCATCATCCTCAAAAACCATAAACAAACAACAAAAAAAAAAAGGTAAAAACAACAACAAAAAGACTGCTTAAATACGGGCTGTAGTAAGGATAAACATGAATTGCGTCAACGGTCAACCACAAAGTGTTTTGTGACCTAAATTATTGGCTGCAGAAAATAAGTAACCATTAAACGTCATCATAAAAAAACAATCCTTTTAAGCCTTTATTGTGTTAATAATTTACATAAAACTAAACAGTTACATATAACTAAAATGTAAAATTCAAATTATTTTTAAAAATGTAAAATAAAAAAGCTTTCTATTATTTTCATTTAAAAGATACATTTAAAATATCAGAATTTCACATTTTTCATATTATTTAATATAGTTTGATGTATGTAATTAATTAAATATATATATATATATATTAATCCTTATTTTTATAAAAAGACAATCGTTCATCAAAGTATAATAATTCTGTAAGGAACAAAAAACATAACCATTCCATAAGCATTTAGACTAATATGGTATTTTTCATGACATAACATATGATATTCAAAGAGCAAAACTATATTCTGTTTATTTCTTTAAAATAAAGCACAGCATTTGAACCCCCCCTCTGGCCATTCATTGGAGAGGACCTTACACACTGCTGTCCCCTTGACTTCTGGTGTGGTACATTCTCCTTCCTGCCGTTTTCCCGCTTCGTAAGGCCACCGAGGGCAGCTCCTTAAAATAACAGCTGAACACCTGGATGTTACTGGAGACAGGAAACAAAAACCAGTGTTTAACTAAACACCGATGTCTCAAACATGACTCAAAATCATCCTGAGTTACGACCGTTTGGTATATCTTTCCAAATGCAAATTAAACATCGAAAATACGCCAGAATACTATGGTAACCTTGCCAAGGTTTCCTTTTCCATGGATTATGGCCAGCAAAAGTGCGCAAATGGAAAGGTTTTTTAGGTGGATTTAGTGTCCTCATCCAGGCCTTAAAATCAATAACAGCTCAGCAATAAAAGAACCATAAAAGATTCAAAGAATTAAAATTATAATTAAAATTATAGTACAGTTTGATGACAAACTCTGATGTTGGTTTGACAAATCTTGTCTAAATGTTTGAAATAATTCTGAAAAGCTTGAAGATTGAAGGGTTTTAGTAGTCAGAGTCAATAAAATGTTACAAACGTGTTTTAGCATTATAACTTAACATGTTACTAGCATGTTTCTAACATGATTTTACACAGTGCTAGCATGTTTTAGTATGTTGGTAACATTTCTACCTTAATTAACATGTTGCTAGCATGTTTCAAGCATGATTTAACACATTGCTAACCTATTAACATGTTGCTAACATGATTTAACACATTACTAGAATGTTTAAGAATGTTGATAGCATGATTTAACAGCGTTGCTAACATGTTACTAGCATGATTACCACATGACTAGCATGATTTAGCATTTTGTCAATATGTTAAAATGTTAACATGCTAATATGATTTACCCCGTTGCTAACATTATTTGACACATTACTAGCATGATTTGCTAATGTTACTAGCATGATTTACCACACTCCTAGGATTTTGTTAACATGTCAACATACTAATATGATTTAACACATTGTTAACGTTTTATGTTGCAAACAAGATTTAACATTATTATAATGTTTGATAGAATGATTTAGCTCATGCTAACATGTTACTAGCATTATTTAACACATTGCTAGCATGATTTAGCATTTTGTTAACACGTTAACGTACTAATATGATTTAACACATTGTTAACGTTTTATGTTGCAAACAAGATTTAACATTATTATAATGTTTGATAGAATTAATTAGCTCATGCTAACATGTTACTAGCATTATTTAACACATTGCTAGCATGATTTAGCATTTTAACGCGTTAACATAGTAATATGATTTAACACGTTAATGTTTTATGTTGCTAACAAGATTTAACATTATTATATTGTTTGATAGAATGATTTAGCTTATGCTAACATGTTACTAGCATGAGTTAACACATTGCTAGCATGATTTAACATTTTGTTAACATGCTACTAGCATAATTTTACATAGTGCTAGCATGTTTAAGTATGTTGGTAACATCTAGCTTACATGATTGTGTTGCTAACATGTTTCCCTTTTTAAACATTTTGCTAACATGATTTAGCATTTTGTTAACATACTAATATGATTTAACACATTGAACACATAACTAGAATTTTTCAGAATGCTGATAGCACAATTTAGCACATTGCTAACATGCTACTAGCATGATTAACCAGATTTCTAGCATGGCTTATCATTTTGTTAACACGTTAACATACCAATATGATTTAACACATTGTTAACGTTTTATGTTGCAAACAAGATTTAACATTATTATAATGTTTGATAGAATGATTTAGCTCATGCTAACATGTTACTAGCATTATTTAACACATTGCTAGCATGATTTAGCATTTTGTTAACACGTTAACGTACTAATATGATTTAACACATTGTTAACGTTTTATGTTGCAAACAAGATTTAACATTATTATAACATTTGATAGAATTAATTAGCTCATGCTAACATGTTACTAGCATTATTTAACACATTGCTAGCATGATTTAGCATTTTAACGCGTTAACATAGTAATATGATTTAACACGTTAATGTTTTATGTTGCTAACAAGATTTAACATTATTATATTGTTTGATAGAATGATTTAGCTTATGCTAACATGTTACTAGCATGAGTTAACACATTGCTAGCATGATTTAACATTTTGTTAACATGCTACTAGCATGATTTAACACATTGTTAGTACGATTTAACATGTTACTAACATAATTTTACATAGTGCTAGCATGTTTAAGTATGTTGGTAACATCTAGCTTACATGATTGTGTTGCTAACATGTTTCCCTTTTTAAACATTTTGCTAACATGATTTAGCATTTTGTTAACATACTAATATGATTTAACACATTGAACACATTACTAGAATTTTTCAGAATGCTGATAGCACAATTTAACACATTGCTAACATGCTACTAGCATGATTAACCAGATTTCTAGCATGGCTTATCATTTTGTTAACACGTTAACATACCAATATGATTTAACACATTGCTAACGTTTTACACATTACTACAACGTTCAAAAATGTTATTAGCATGGTTTAACATTTTGTTAACATGGTAACATACTAATATGATTTCACACAGCTAGCATTTTAACATGTTGCTCACATTATTTAAAACATCAGTTGGATGTTTAAGTTGATAGCATAATTGAACGTTACTAGCATAATTTACCACATTGTTAGCATGATTTAACATTTTAAAATACTAATATGATTTAGCACATTGCTAACATTTTAACATGTTGCTAACATTATTAAACATTCAGTAATGTGTTAAATCATGTTGCTAGCATGGTTAAACAAGTTGCTGACAAGTTACTAGCATGATTTACTACATTGCTAGCATGATTTAGCATGCTACCATGTTAAAATGCTAATATGATTTAACACATTGCTAACATTTTAACATTTTGCTAACATAATTTAACACAATACCAGAAGTTTAAGAATGTTGATAGCATGATTTGACACATTGTTAACATGTTACTAGCATGATTACCACATTGCTAGCATGGTTTATGACTTTGTTAACATACCAATATGATTTAACACATCGCTAACATTTTAACATGTTGCTAACATAGTTTAACACTACTAGAATGTTTAAGAATGATGATAAAATGATTTAGCATATTGCTAACATTAACATACCAATATGATTTAACACAATGCTAACATTTTAACATGTTGCTTGCATGATTTAATGCATTACTTGAATATTTGAGAATGCTGATAGCACTATTTAAGATGTTGCTAACATGTTACTAGCATGATTTAACATTTTTTATTAACTTGTTAACATTCTAATGTAATTGAACATGTCTCTAACATTTTAACGTTCCTAACATGTTTTAACATCACTAGAATGTTTAGACATTGATAGCACGATTTAGCATGTTACTAACATGTTACAGGCATGATTTACAACACTGCTAGCATAATTTTCTTGTAAACATGTTAAATCATGATGCAATACTAAAAACCAAAAAAAAAAACAATACAATGACTTGACAGAATGTTTCTAGCATTTAACACACTGCTAACATGTTTAGTATGCTGATATCATTTTACTTTGCTAGCATGTTTTTAGCATTATGCCACATTGCTAACGTTTTAACATGTTAACATAATTTAATGCATTTGTAGCATTTTCTAACATGAATTAGCATTAGCATGATTTAGCACAAGAAACATTTCTTACTATTACTTAAAAACTTAATATTTATGTGGAAACCATGGTACAGTCTATTCAGGATCCTTGATAAATAGAAATTTCTGAATGACAGCATTTATTTCACTGCAGATCAATTTAATTAATCCATGCTGAATAAATGTATTAATTTTGTTTAAAAAAAAAACACTGACTACAGACTTTTGAACGGTAGTGTTACTTCAGTGAAATGAATGTTTCCCCTCAGTAGTTTGTAATAACGCAGGCTGAACGGTTTATGTGATATCTGGCATGAGTTGCTAGCTGTGGTTTAGCCATCAGCCCGGCCAGTGTAAGGTTGGCTGCGGTGAGCAGGCAGACGGCCTAATCCGTCCCCTGGCTGCCCACCAAGCTCTCCTCCTGGCCACGGAGGCACGGTTACCCGCCAGCACATACTAGAGGCTCCAACAGAGCACAGGGAGGCTTTCAACCTCCACCAGCCGGGCCACCCACACCCTGCCAGGCTACGCATCGCCGGCTGCCCTTGGCTTGGGTCGTGAGGGTTGCTCTTACCTCAGGGACTGGAGAATGGCGTTCATGAAGCAGGTGTTGCCCAGGTTGCGAAGGCCCGTGGCACACTGCGCTACGGTGCCGTCCTGTGTGGCGACATTACAGAAATATTATGGATCAAGAACACATTTGACAAATGATGCATACAAAATTGTAATTAAAAAGCTAGTGTATGCACTTCACTAATTAAATTTACCAAGCAAAATTCCAGGTACTTAACAGTGTTGTCACCTTATACTGTAACTTATACTGAATGTGTCAATATTTTATACTAACATTTTATTCTCTACATCTTTAGACAGATAGATAGATTCGTAGATAGATAGATATTTGTAACATTTTAACAGTTATTTTCCCCTCAAAAGCATAATTTTCAAAGTTCTACACTAGAGATCTACACATGTAAACTAGTCAGCTTCACTTAGGCTTAAAATGTTTAAAAAAAAAAAAAAATTATATACAAGTAATATGTATAAATAAACATATGGTAATATATATGATATATATAAATAAAATTTGGGCATGCATTAATTATAATTATTTTCCCTACACATTCAAACCCCCTAAACATATAATGATAATAATAATAATAACAATAATAATAATAACACAATTATACAATAATACAATATATATATATATATTTTTTTTAATGTCTATGCATTATATATAATAATACAATAATTATATATTATATACATTATATTAATGTATTATAAATATACATTAATGTATTAAATGTATTAAATTAAATTACAAACTAATTTTATACGTCATATGTATAATATGCGGTACAATTTTTTTATATATATATATGTGCACGTTAAATAATTTTTAAGAATTTCTACTCCAGTTTTTTTTTTAATTATAACATATGTATAATAATATTATATATTATATTTAATTATATTTTTATAAATATACATTTATCTACCATTTTATTTATTTGTTTATTTTTAATTTCTGTTTAAAAGCTTTTTACTTTTTTTAAAGCTATATGTTTGGCCTACACATAATGATTAAAACAAGAAAATATTCAGCTTCTCTTGGACTTAATGACAGCAATCATATAACAATTATGAAACTTAAGTCACCTGCACTGCATGTGGAAGCATTTTTACCTTCCAGTAATTATTAATCATTAAATATGTGGTGAGAAATTTGGATGGATATATCAAGTTTTTCTAAAGCATATCTTAGCACACCAAGGTCTCTTATACACGTATCTGAAATCCAATTAAACTCACGCTGTCTTTCTTCAGCTTGCTGTCAGGAGGGGAACTGTCTGACAGCTTTCTCTTCCTCTGTCTGTCGGTATTACACACAGAGCTGAGAAGAAGAAAATAAATCATTTCAAAAACAATAATATAAACAGTTTATTTAAGTGTTGATAATTGATGAATGGACAGATACACTTCGATAAACACCAGACGTACTTTTCCAAACTCTGCAGATGTTCTCTGACCCTCTGCACATGCCCGAGTTTTGTGTCGTTCACCACAAATTCATCACATCTGTAACTACAGGGAAGAAAATGGTATGAAAAAAGAACATCATGAAAGATTTACACAGCACTGTTCACTGAATAATATTGTACGTACTGTCCCTTTAAGACACTCTTTTAATTTTAAAAATAATTATGGAAAGAAACTGTAATAGGGAATAAACCAACCAGAACGTGCTATAACTGTTACAGTCCATACACACAGAGTGCTGCTGACTCTTCTCGCTCGACTTTTCTCGCTCTGGCTTCCTTTGACCGCCTCCTGGTGCCTGAATCTCCTCGAAATGCTTTTTGGCATGGCCGTTTACATACCTGGCACAGGAAACAAATGCAAAGACTTTTTAAAATGTGAGAATCTTTATATTGTTGTAAGCTTTAATTCTTTAATACAGCTTGCATATAATTCTAAATAATAATCAATTACATGTAATGTTTACTGTAAGTCATAAAGAATGAAAACACACAGACTAAAAATATCAATTTAAGCACTCACCTTCCACAATGCACGTTCAAACACGTCAGACAAACCCATGGGCTTTTGTTTGACCGGCAAACTACAAAACATCAAATTGTACAGTATATGAGAAAAGGTTTGATTTGATTTTTTTGATTTTATACATGTACAAAACAAAGACCATTTTAATACATAATATGTAATATAAATAAGGAAAATATAACAGACAATAACAACAAAATTTCTATATATATATGTGTATGTGTGTGTGTGTGTATGTGTATTTTTTTTTCCCATTTCTGAATGACATACAAATCTGTAATAAAATAAGTAAATTATTGAGGCTGGGCTTAAAATATTACAATAGGCTACATAATATATATATAATAAAATATGAAAAAAAGTATAAGCATATTTTTTTCAAGCTGTGTACTACACCTATACATATAATCTCTGTAAATAAATAAATAAATAAATAAATAATATGTGGAAAATATAACATATAATAACTACAAAAAAGTTAATTATTTTAATTATATTGAATTATATTTGAATTATTTTAAATGTCTAGATGTCTAAATAAATAACTTTAAATGTGTATGCTAGGAATAATAAAATATGTAAAATATTCAGGCTGCGCTTAAAATATTAAAATTGGCTACAACATGTATTAAAAATGTATAAAACCAGGCCTTTTTTTTTTAGATTTGTACAATTTTTTTATTCATTATTTTGTCCAAACTAGTAAAATAAGCATCTTCTCTTGGGGTTATAAAGAATAACAATAATTTAATAATAATAATAATAATAATAATAAATGAATAATATATAAGGTACATATAATAATAGATAAAGTATAAGCATATTTCTTTCAAGCTCTATACTAGACCCACACATTTAATCTTGGGATTAAAATAAAATAAATACAAGTAATATGCAATATAAATAAGGAATATATTATATATGTATTTATATATTTAATGTATGTATGCATGTATTTATTTATTTATTTATTTATGCATGCATGTATGTATGTATGTAGAAATAATAAATAATATGTATAAATAAAACGGTTAATAAATAAATATTTATAAATATATTAAAAATATATTATATAAAATTTATATATATATATATATATATATATATATATATATATATATATATATATATATATAAAATTACGAAAGTATTTTGCCTACATTTGTAAAATAGCCATGGCTTTTTTGAACAAAAAACAAAAACACAAAAACACAAAACAACAACAACAACAACAAAAAAAACCATTAAAAATAATAAATATAAGTATAAGCATATTTCTTTAAAATAAAATAAGATAAAAAAATATAAAAGTAAGTTATATGTAACATAAATATGGAAAATGCAACTGATAGCAACTCTATATATATATAAAATATATCTAATATATTAAAATATATATTTTTTATAACATTTTGCCTACACCTGCAAAATACACAAAACAAAAATAAAATGTAATAAAATATTAAAAATTATAAGTATATTTTTTACAGCTCTATACTAAACCCATTCATGTAATCTTGGGAGTAAAATAAAGAAATTAAAACATAAATAAATTGCACCATATATTTTCTTTTCTTTTTTTCGGTCATGTAAATATTTTTAAAATCATTTTACAAATAGAATTTTGACCCACAAACTCAAACCTTGTGTATAATAAATACTTTTGCAATGTGAAGAGAGAAGATGGCATGTTAACCTCATGTGAATGTAATCTCTGGCTGTGGCCTGCTGAGAGCGAGCGCTTTGTTCTAATTGCCTTGATCACCTTCCCTCTGAGCGCACAACAAGCATCTGAATTAGCCGTTGCTAAGGAACAGTCGATTCTCGTGAATGCCGGTCTGTGCACGACCCAACAAATGTGGAAAAAGTCAATAGACCCCGTCCGTCTCCTCGTACCTGCTGACCGCCTGGACGCTGATTAAGAAAGCAGCAATGCTGTGCTATTGTAACATGCTTTATACAATGAGCTTCACACAAAGGCAGCGACGTTTTAACAAAATCACACTGTTGTTAGGAACAAATCAACCTAAACAGGTTTGTGGTGTACGATTTTTCCAAAGAATCTGCCATTGAGTGGAGCAAAACTGAAGCCAGATTGATTTATATTGTATTGAAGGTGGTTCATAGCTGTTTTTCTATTTTAAATGAGTACTTACGTAAATTATTTTTAGCAGTACTGATGACTGACATGTTTCATAAGTGTGAAATGTGTTAAACAAGAGATATGGGGCATTTCTAATGCTGAGGGTGTGCTGAGGGGCCACTGGGCGTCACACCCTAAATGTTCATGGGTTTCCAGTGTAATCTAACATTTCAGTTCATCTTCACTCTGGTCTTAGTCAAAAATACACATCATCATAAACTATTATGTAATAATTATGGATGCAGGATATTTTGGTGATGTTATTGGTGTTAAAGTAAAACTATTATTCTTTTTTTTAGCATTTGATGTACGTCCATTAGCGTGTATATATAAAAGGACATATATAGATATACATTAGGATAATAGATAATAACATTAAAAAAGACAAAATGTAATATTTTAAATTTAAAGCATTTAAAGTTGTATGATAGGCCTAAACTTTAAATAATGAAAAAAGTAAATTATTAAGGCTGGGCTAAAAATATTGCAATAGGCTACAAAATGTATAAAAAAAATGTACAAAAGCAGACAAAAAAAAAAAAAAAAATTAATCAATTAATATTTAAATATATATAAAATATAAAATAGGCAGCTTCTCTTAGGCATAAAATGTTTTTTTTTTCTTAATAATAATAATAATAATGAAATACATAAATTCATTTGATGTTTGTCAAATAGCATGAATGCTGGTTAAAAAAAAAAAAAAAAAAAAAAAAAAAAAGTACAAAACCAGATCATTTTAAAAATAAGAATACAGTTAAAAAAAAAAAATAAATAAATAAAAAGTTGTCTGATACAATGCCAATATCTACAGAGTGGAATGCCAGAAATATAACCTAAAAAATGTTTATGCATTGATATTTGTTAGGAAGATAAAGAAAGAAAGAAAAAAAGAAAGAAAGAAAGAATTTTTTTAAAGTATAAAACAAACTTAATGATAATAATAATAATAATAATAATAATAATAATAATAATAATAATAATAATAGCAGCATATTAAAATTAAGGATCATGTGACACTGAAAACTGGAGTAATGATTCTGGAAATTCAACTTTGCCATCACAGGAATTTTTAAATGTATTAAAATAGAAAACAGTTATTTTATATTATAATAATAAAACAATTTAATAATAAATACTGAATAAAATAAAAATAAAATTGAATAATAAAATAGTACAAAAGGATAAAAAAAAAGTTAAATAGTAAAAATTATTTATAACACTGCTCTTTTTTACACTATTTTACAGCCTAGGTGAGCACAGAAAACAGTTATTTTATATTGTAATAAAATAATTTAATAATAAAATACTTAAAATAATAATAAAAGTTAATAATTAAATAGTAAAAATAGTAAAATAGTAAAAATAATTAGTTACATGACTCTTTTTATTGTATTTTGCAGTCTAGTTTAGCATATTAAAAAAGTTATTTTCTATAGTAATAAAAAATGATTTAGAAATAAAATGTTTAATAAAATTTAATAATAAAATAGTTAAAAAAAAAAAAATAGTACAATTTTATAACATTGCTCTTTTTACTGTATTTTACAGCCTAGGTGAGCATAAGAAAATGTTTTCACAAACATTTAAAAAATTGTGCCAACCCCAAACTTTTGGAAGGTAGCGTATATTCGTCTGCCACTACTTATAATATTGGCCGTAATATAAAAAATACATTTCGATAACATGCGCCCCAATAAATACTATCTTTAATATACCTATTTTATGTTTATGGTACCACTTTACAATAAGGTTCATTAGTAAACTACATTAGTAAACATTAACTAAGAAAGAACAATACTTCTACAGCATTTATTAATCTTAGTTAATATGAATTTCCGCATTTACTAATGCATTATTAAAATCACAAGTTGTGTTTGTTAAAATGAATGCGCTGTGAACTAACATTAACGAACAATGAACGATTGTATTTTAAATAACTAACGTATTAATAAACGTGTAATAAATGTAATGTTCATCGTTCGTTCGTGTTAATACATAAACTAATGTGAACAAACGACACCTTATTATAAAGTGTTACCATTTTTATCTATACATAAAAAAATCCATGCGTTTCAAGGAGATTCTGATGCTAATAAAAACAAAAACTAGATCCTACTCCTCTTTCCACAAGTTTGTTGCCATGAGACCTAATGGGTTACTTTAAAGGTCTCTCCAACCTTTAATAGCTTCCTCGAATGTTCTCGGCAACATTTTTTCCAGCAAACCGGGCCCTGTAAAAGCAGTCCCACACTAGGCCAATAATTACCATCCACAATAGCTCGCTTTGAAATTGCCAGTCTTAATACTTTCCTTTACAGCATATCCAAAAAAAAAAAAAAAAAAAAAAAGAAAGTGAGAAGTTACAAAACGTTTTCAGTTGCTTTGTATTCACTCATTTAAAGCCACAAATGTATAAACATTACACTAACGTTGTAAAAGCGTTTGCAGACATTATTTCCGGTTTATTTTAAGGTCTGCCTGTCAAGACTGCTTCATATGCTTTGCATATGAAGATCAATATTAATCATTTGTAAATCAGCAGGTCTGTATGTTCAATGAACAGCTCGATATAAAACAAATGAGAAATAATAGAATAATAGATTAAAAGCCACTACAAAACTCGCTCAACTTTCTGAAACAAACACGAGGGTGAAACAAACAGGCGAAAGCGAAAGGAAAATAAATGTTACTATTGTTTATTATTATTCAAAACATTTCCCTCAAATGTGTTCATAGAACAATAAGCTTTGCGCTATCAGTCTGAAATTAGCAAGTTTGACTGTTGTGTTAAGCTAAACTTCTCGGTTTGGTTTTTAATAATTAATAAAGCACAATTACTGAATACTAACAGTCCACGTCATTTTATACGTTTACGTTTTTCAGTTTTTTTAGTTTTATTAGTACAAAAACACAAAAGTCTCCTAGCGGGAGCTGCACCTAACGTTAGCCGGTTCGGCTAGCTTTAGCTGTCTTACAGGAAACTGACTGAATTGTTACTCGGTATTTGTGTATTATCATTCGGATCCGTTTTTAACTCACCGGAGCAGCACCATGAGGAGGGGGAACCGTTGGGGAACCGGGTCGGATCCACCGTGATACAGATACTGGAGTTGAGGTGAGGGCACTCCATGAGTCTGTGTGCTAGCTAAAGCACAAGCTAACCCAGTCTGTCCTCTTCTGGATGATTTCTATGGCAGTTTAAACTCTCAACGTGTGTTAATAGTCACTAAATGTGTTTTCGCTTTCCAGTTGGTGGATTGTTTAACGTTTAAATGCGTAAGCAGTGATGTTGGTCTGCTAAGTGAGCTCAATGTGTTGTTATGGTTTAAGAGAGTAGACATGCATGCACACACTCAAGCTGTCTCAAAATCTACTGAGCGCCCTATCTAGACAGCAAAGTAGAGAGCGTACTCAACAGTCTGCTCTCAGATTGGGTTTGGTTAACTTTCACTTTAATGGGATGTTTACACAAGCGTGTGGGTCGAGAAAAGGTATGATTCATTCAGAACCAGGACTATATAAGGCGAATAAACGTTCGTAGAGAAAGCAATGAGTACTGAGAGCGTAAGAGAGAGAGAGAGAGAGAGAGAGAGGAAGTGGAAATATGAGTAAACGTTGACGTCTCAGGACGACATTCGTCATAGTGTAACTATTTTATAAGTCAGTATTATATTGGAGGTGTTTTGAAACGTTTTGATGCTGTGAATAAAACTATGGATAGCAATATAATAACATAATATAATCTGTATATATTTATTTACTTATTTATAAATGATAAACAATTTTTTAAAAGTGATATAATAGAAGAATCAGTAATTCAGTTTATTTTATTTTTTTTTATTATTATTATTTTATTTCTGAACTGAAATCCAAAAACTATGACTAACAATATAATAGCATAATAAATTCTGTAAATGTTTTTACTTATTATCTTATTTTTAAATGATAAATACATTTCTAAACTGATTACATAATCAATTATTCAGCTTATTTTATTTTATTTATATTATTATTTTATTATGTTCATTTATTTAATTATGTTTAATTTAATTGTTTAATTACTTTATTATTTTATTTATTATTTTAACGTTAATTATGTAAATCATAAAGTATTTATTTATTTTAAAATGACAAATACATTTCTAAAATTGATTACATAAAAAATATAATATATAATCATTTATTTAGCTTATTTTATTTATTTTTTTATTTATTATTTTTTTAAAAAAAAACTATGACTAACAATATAATAACATAAATTCTGTAAATGTTAATTTATGTAATTTTGTTTAATTGTTTAATTATTTTATTCTTATTTTATTTATTAATTTAACATTAACTATGCAAATGATAACTTTATTTATTTTTAAATGATAAAATATAAATTCTGTTTAAATGATAAAATAATAATAATATAATCAATTATTCAGCTTATTTCCTTATTATTATTTTATTTCTGAAGTAAAATTTAAAAAATATGACTAACAATATAATAGCACAATAAATTCTGTAAAATGTTTATTTACTTAATTTCATGTTTGATTTAATTGTTTAATTATTTAATTATTTTATTTATTTTAACATTAATTATGTAAATAATAACTTATTTGTTTTCAAATGATAAAAGCATTTCTAATTTTTTTAATAATAAAATATATAATATATAATGATTTATTCAGCTAATTTTATTATTTTATATTATTTTTATTTCTGAAGCAAAAATCAAAAACTGAGACTAACAATATAATAGCATAATGAATTCTGCAAATGTTTATTTATTTCATTTTGTTTAATTATTTTATTATTATTTTGTATTTATTTATTTATTATTAGTATTTATTTATTTTAAAATGACAAATACATTTCTAAAATTGATTACATAATAAAATATATAATATGTAATCATTCATTTAGCTTATTTTATTTATTTTTTAATTATTTATTATTAAAAAAAAAACTATGACTAACAATATAATAACATAAATACATATCATTATACATAAACATATCATTTATTCAGCTTTTTATTTATTTTTATTATTTTATTTCTGAAGCAAAATCCAAAAACTATGACTAACAATATAATAGCATAATAAAGTCTGTAAATGTTAGTTTACTTAATTTTATGTTTAATTTAATTGTTTGATTATTTCATTATTATTTTATTTATAATTTTAACATTAATTATGTAAATGATAACTTATTTATTTTTACATAAATTCCTAAACTATTGACTATTGATTAAACTATCGATTAACGTTAATTATGTAACTAACTTATTTATTTTTAAGTGATACATTTCTAAAATTGATTAAATAAAAATATATAATATATAATAATTTATTCTTTATCATCATGCATAATATTCTCTCACTATGAAATTATATCTACAGTTACCTGACCTGTGATCAATTTTCCAAGCACAGGCAAACAATGCCACACTTCTATACTTTAAAGCATTTACGACCATACAGACATTTCTACTTTAAATGTTTATTGATATATGACCAGTTTAGCGGACATATAAAACAAATTAGAAATTGACTTCCAAATACAGTACAAAGTACAAGTAAATAAGCAACAGAAATATAACATACCAAGCATATTTACCTGCACATCTTTAAAAAAAACTGTAAACAATGATTAGCCAAAAGTTTCAATGTACATTTGTGGTTTAAAATTTCGGTTTAAGTAGAGGCTTCACGAGCGGCAGGCTGTGCTTCTCCTCCTCCCATCTCAATGGTCTGCTCTTTCAGCGGTTGCTCTGCAGACTTTTCCTTTCCCTTTCCCTTTCCCTTTTCTTTTTTCCCACGTTTCTTCGAGCTAGGCCTAGAAAATTCAATGTTGACAATGTAAAATAAATCCAATAAAACCAAACACACACACACACAAATATACTGTAATGACATACTTCTTCTTCTTGACAACAATAACAATCACCACAATGAGGATAACGGCACCAATAAGACCGAAGACAACTCCCACGATAATTCCTGATGGGATGATAGTAATACATTAATATCATTGAATAAAAAAGTTGACTGAGGCGAAAACATCACATTTAAGATTCACTTACCAACTGGTATGCCTGAATCACCTGAATTCCAATCTATTCAAACAAATATACATTAACATGTGCTTTTGTATACAGTGCTCTGGGTAAAATCACTATTAGCACATACCCGCATTGTAACATGTGGCATTGCACCAAGTTAATGAGATGAATCGGTTTCCATTGCCCTCACAGCCGCTCCAGGAGAAAGGCTTGCATTCGTTATCCTTAGGACTGTAGTAATAACGGCGATAATTACTGTCACATTTCCCTGCCAGTTGTGGAAGATAGCAACCTTGCCTTTCTGTTAAAAACAGTGAAATGAAACAAAAACAAATCAAATATTGTTTCAACCACAGGGTGGCAGTATGTGCTTAAGCCAACAAATGAATGAATCAGTCCATAATAATGTATTTCATAAATAGAAGCAAGTATGATATTACCGTCCGCAGGAAACAGCTCTTCGCCTCTCTTTGAACAGTTTCTCATGCAAAATCTCTCTAATTCGAAACGGTTTGCATTTCCACCTTTCCCAGTGTATCGGAACGGATAACAGCCGTCTCTTTGTGCATCGTAGTACAGTAAAACCTTAGCGTCAGAATCAGATCCCGTCCCCACATCTCGCGGTAGACTGCAGATATCTAGATTTGTGAGGGGGAAACACAGAGAAAGTGATCTGTACTGCATAACATATATGTCCAATATTTAGAAAACCACATTAGGCCTAATAATTTCGCTACATAATGCAAAATAATGATAGTAACAACCACCGAAATGGGAGTGATCTTTGTATCTTGAATGAGTAATGTGTAACTAAGCTGGCACAGTCCACACCTAGTTTTTATGGCGGTTGTAAATGTTGTCATTTTTTACAGTATGTTAACGATTACTAGAGTTTTACACCTGGACAACCCGTGGCCAACAAAAACTCAAACCTAATTTGTACCTGTTACAGTCGTAAAAATCCTAGTAAATTTGCTATTGTAAACAAACACAAAAGTTTAATAGTCTGATTCTCATTTAGCAACATAAATTGCAATGCCCAGTATTGTGAAAGTGTAAAATCGCTGGTCAAGGTTGTAGTTTACACCGTTTTATGAGTGAAATCTATTCAAACTTGTCCGTGTGTTAGCTTCTGTTAAAACATTATGCTGTTGTAGATCCATTAATGTTTCTCCGCAGTTTCTTTCTCCTTTTTTTTAATATGACTGATACTTCCTGTAAATATTAAGGAGCTTTTTTTTTCATGATTTAGCAAGAATATCCATCTTATTTTTAACCTAAAAGCGGACGCGGCTATTTGTAAATTTCATGTGCAAGGCTTCAGGTCTCATTAGCTTCCAGCTATTTTTAGCTGTAGACCTACAAAACAGCCAGTTCTGTTGCTTGATATTGCGGGTGTGTCCCACCATATTATTTTAATGTATTATCTTAACTATGAACACAGTGGTTTGTAATGCAAACAGTTTTACCATTTACTGCACTTCCCCATTCTTCTTGCTCCTTCCCTGCAGTGGCTAATAAACCGCGCATTCGCAGAAAACGGCTTAATTTCACATTGAAAAATAAGGTGGATAGAATATTTATACAACTAATATATATATATATATATATATATATAGAATCATGAGTGTGAATTTGAATTAAATTGGCCACACCCCACAGGAAGCTGACTTGGAATGACAGGAAGTGGAATTTACTGAATTACAATTCAAACTTATTCAAATGGGAGTATTCTTACATGCTAGTTCATAAAATATAAGCTAATTTATTAAATATGAATATGTTCAAGCAAATTAAGTACATCTTTCTATATGTAGGGCCTAACATTTCAAACAGATTTATAATTTTTTCATCATTCTGTTTGTCTTTAAATGTTTTTAAGTGTTAATTCAACATTCGTCTCAATTAACCTTCCTTTTCTAGTTATGAATTATATTTAAAGTCGAAGGAAAATTTTTTCCAACTTCAGTTTATTTCAATTCTACCTTCTTAAAATATAAACTGCAATTCTACATTCTTTGCTTCCTCAAAACCAGGCACGCACACACATATAAATACACATATATACACATACATACATACAAATTCCCTCCTATTTGCTGCCAATGGGCCAAGGGACTTTCTAAGGTGTGACTGTCTATAGAAAGTTCAAAGAAGAACCTTTACTCATGCTTATACATTTTTCACTTCACCTCATTTTATTGCATAAAACATGGCTGTTACAATTTCTTTGACCTTGAGAATAGTATTTTCTACATTTAACATTTAACAACATTAAATAATTAGGACAAAAACTGACCAAACCAGACATAAACCCCTTTATCAATCATAACACGATTTAATATCTTACCTGAATTTGTTGTTTGGCCCTGAATGTTGTAGCTTAGAGCAAAAATGAACAAAATTATGCCAAGTTCCCTCATAGTGAACCACATAGTCGTGTGAACACTGGTGCAGTTGAACGTTTGCAAATTCTGATCAGAGAGGGGAGGACGATTTGCTCTTTGTACTTCTCCAGATAAGAGTAATAAACTCTAAGGAGGGTACAATGGACTTATAGATTAACCATATGATTTGTTACAAATAACTTAATTACCAGAGATGGTTTTACAGCAGTAAAATTAATCTTTGTTATATAGCATTCTTTATTTAAAAGCAGTAATTAATGCCCAATTTTAAAAAAACGAACTGAAAAGATGTGTGTTTGTAATCCATAATCCACAATCACACATCCACCAGTGAAAAAGTCTATCAACTGTTGTCCTCTCACATCAAAATCCACCAACATATTTGTTTAGAAATGTTTTGGACTGTTAAACAACGCTTGTGCATATTTCTCTCCTGATTCAGATGACTTTTTCCACTGCAGAAAGCAATGAATAAATGTCTTAATGATGGATATGTTTCTTAAAAACATGCAGTTTTTCACTTTACAAGGCAATAATTGATAGACTGGATTGGTGTGGATTACTTGTGGATTATTTTTATGTTTTTATCAGCTGTTTGGACTGTCTTTCTGACGGCACCCATTCACTGCAGAGGATCCATTGCTGAGAAAGTGATGTATTGATGAATTTCTCAAAAATCTGTTCTGATGAAGACCTGAGGGTGAGTACATTTTCAGCTATTTTTTAATTCTTTAATATATGTTTGTAGTAATAGTAATACCAGAGATAGTGACCGAAGTATTGCCCATTCTCTTTTGGAAGCTTGCAAGCTTTGCAAGGCTTTTTGGTAAAAATTTATCGTTATTTTTACCACATGATGGCACTATTTGAGTCTCCTACAAAATGCAGTTCATATGTTGTGTTCATAGAAAAATTACATAGAAAAATTACAAAAAAAAAAAAAAAAAAAAATTATTGCATAGATCCAGTCTACCAAATAGTTTGTACGACATATTTTCAAATGCTGCCACTTCTGCCCAATCCTGCAATCCACACAATTAAAAAAAACGATTTTAGTTTAACTGGCAAAAAACTGTAAAAATGCTAAAACTAATCTATCAGGACATTAAATGTAATTTTATGTTCAATACTGAAATGTTCAGGTTTTGGAAGTAAAAAGAACAAGTAAGCTTATAATTGATATTCCCTATTTCCTGTGTAACATTTTGCATTTGATGGTATTTCATTTAAATAATTGTGTTTTTATTAGGTTTTGTTGTAAGTTATGATTTTTTGTTACATCTTTTGTTAAAAGAATGTTTATTGTATTATTTTAGTGACATGTGTTAACATGTTTTGTGTTTGTGTATGAAACTCTTCACCTTCTATATATTCAGATTTACGTCAACTTGTGGAAAAGCTGGTGATGAACTTTGATTCTACATGTCTTACTCTTTACCACCTGTGTTATTATGGTGGTTGTTAGTATATGTTAAAGGATCAAAACAGATTTTGGTAGCAGTGTGGTTGTGCTAATTCAGCAGAAAGTGACGGTTGGATTTACTGGTTTAAAAATGGTTTTGTAAATCGCAAGAGGTTTAAAGTTGTTTGGTGTATATTTTACAGAATTATTAATGACTGGAAAAATGATTGGATTTTACAGTTCAAAACTAATTAAATTCTATATATCATTCATCATCTTCTAATATCAATTTTGGATCTTTCTTTTTTTTTTTTTTACATTAGTGCTGTTAAAGCTTTTTCATGAAGACTTATTTGAATGCTGAAGCTGTAAAAACCTGAAAAGCTAAGAATTTGACCGTGTTTTTTACCATTCCAAATAAAAGTCACACATTTTATCAGCTTGTTTATGGGAGAAACTGCAGGGAATATTTTTATTATATATTTTAAATACATTGAACTGCATAGATTAAGTGAAACCCATCTATAGACTACCTGTCAAAAGTTTTTGAACAGTTCGACTTTTAATGTTTTTTAAAGACGTCTCTTCTGCTCACCAAGCCTGCATTTATTTGATCCAAAGAACAGCAAAAACAGTAAAATTTCGAAATATTTTTACTATTTAAAATAACTTTTAAATAATGTTCTATTTAAATATATTTTAAAATGTGATTTATTTCTGTGATGCAAAGCTGAATTTTCAGCATCATTACTCCAGTCTTCAGTGTCACATGATCCTTTAGAAATCATTCTAATTTGCTGTCCAAAAAAATTTTTTTGTTATTATTATTGGCAATATTTAAACAGTTGAGTACATTTTTTTTCAAGATTCTTTGATGAATAGAATGATCAAAAGATCAGCATTTATCTGAAATAAAAAAAGCCTTTGTAACATTATACACTGTACCATTTAAAAGCTTGGAGTTTTTTTTTGAAAGAAATGATAGAAATTAATACTTTTATTTAGCAACTGTGCTTTAAATTAATCAAACATGATGATAAAGACATTTATAATGTTACAAAAGGTTTCTATTTCGGATAAATGCTGTTTTCTGAACGTTCTATTCATCAAACAAACGTGAAAAAAATTCTACTCAGCTGTTTTCAACAATAATAATAACAATAATAAATATAGCTGCAAGCAGCAATTGCGGGGCCAAACACAAAAGAGGCAGAATGAGGAGCTAAGCATGGCAAGGAGCAACAGACCGACTACAACAATGAGTAAATAAAGCCATTTTAGGATAATATCAGTGAAATGGCTGAAAAATCATAAATGCAAACACTAATAATATAATTTAATGGCTTATCACTTTTGACCAGTAGGTGGTACTGTTTTCAGATTGATGTAGCATGTTCAGTGTGAGGTGACAATGACACACACAAAGTTTGGTGTCATTATGTCAAAGCTTTACAGAGATACAGCCTCAGAATTATTTTTGCATCATGCCTCAAATGTGTAGTGGTGCTCCAATTTGGTGAAAATCGGACTAACGATCTAGGAGGAGTTCGAAAAAGAAGGTTTTGTACATTAATCAAAATGGCGGATAGGAAGTTAGGCCAACTATGGTATAACTGGTATGCATGTTGTCGACATGACCCAAGGAATGTTTTGAGACCGCTTTCATTACAATAGGCTAATGTAATCAGAAGTTATTAGCATTTTTGGAAATTTCATGATGTATTCTGACCAATAGGTGGCGCTGTTACCAAATTGATGTGGCATGGTCAGTGTGAGGTGACAATGGCACATATAAAATTTGGTGTAAATATCTCAAAGCTTTGTGGAGATACAGCCTCAGAGACAGTTTGGCATCTTTCCAACAAATTTGTTGATGTGTTAAAAACCTTTTCGTCTATTGACATGAAATCCATAACTTTTTGTCAGCATGGTCTGAAGATGATCCGAGTCAAATTTGGTGAAAATCAGACCAAGTTTGGAGTGGAATAATTGGTATCAGTGTTCTTGGCATAATCCAAGGAATATAACAAGACCAGTTTCATTAGAGTAGGCCAATTTAAACAAAAGTTATTAGCAGTTTTGGAAATTTCATTATTAATGTTTAATGAATAGTGTATTACTTCTGACTAATAGGTGGTGCTGTTACCGAATTGATGTGGCATGGTCAGTGTGAGGTGACAATGGCACATACAAAGTTTGGTGCAAATATGTCAAAGTTTTGCAAAGATACAGCCTCAGATGCAGTTTGGCATCTTTCCAGCAAATTCGTTAATGCGCTAAACGAAACCGTTTCCTACTGTGCATTGACACAAAATCCATAACTTTTTGTCAGCACGGTCTGAAGATGATCCGAGTCAAATTTAGTGAAAATCGGACGAACAGTTTAGGAGGAGTTCGAAAAAGTAGCTTTTCAACATAAATCAAAATGGCGGACAGAAAGTTCATCCAATTATGGCATAATTAGTATCAATGATCTCAGCATGATCCAAGGAATATATCAAGACCAGTTTCATTAGAGTAGGCCTTTTTAAACAAAAGTTATAAGCAGTTTTCTTAATTCCATTATAACTTTTGACCACAATATGGAAACTTTTTGAGAACTGTCAGGGCATGGTGCCGAAGACACATACCAAGTTTCGTAAAGATATGTCAATGTGTTCGTAAAATATAGCAATTTACATCAAAATTCAACTTGGCCGATGCCCCAAATGGCTGACATGGGAAAATTGGAAATGGTTTGACTCAGCATGATGCACTGAATCTAAAGATTTTAGATTTTAAGTTTTGTGATTTTTGGCCAAACCTTTGAGAAGTTATAAGCAAAAATAGCCATTTTTCATATCCCCTGACCACAAGGTGGCACTGCACCGAAACACTGCAGGTAGCCTCACATCATGCTTGTTATAACACACACCAAGTTTGGTCTCAATACGCCAAACCGTTGTGGAAATATAGCCTCACATCCATTTTTGAGTGCTTTTCGTAGAAATCATTCATTCGAGAACGGTTCGACTAAACAACTTGAATTCCATAACTTTTTGCCAGCATGGCCTGAAGATGATCTGTGCCAAATCTGGTGAAAATCAGACAAACCGTCTAGAACGAGTTCGAAAAAGTAGGTTTTACAAACTATTAAAAATAGAAAAAAAAAAACTAAACCTTACGATTTTTGAATTTTGGACTTCATTCGACTCGGCATGAGCCAAGGATTCAGAGAAAAAAAAAGAATTTTCATTCTGTGCCTTATGGTTCAAAGGTTATTAGCATAAAATGATTGAAATTTTGGACAAGTGGTAGCGCTACAGAGTTTGAGTTAGAGACTCCAAATTTGCTATGGTTAATATTGAGACTGTCCTCTATGAGTGTGCCAAATTTCACAACTTTCCCGCAAGTGGTTCTATGGGCTGCCATAGACTCAAGAGTGGAAGAAAAAGAACGCTAACAGATACAATAGGTGCCATCGCACTTTCAGTGCTTGGCCCCTAATAATAATAATAAATGTTTTTTGAGCAGCAATCTGCTGCAATCTGAATATTAGAATGATTTCTGAAGGATGTGACTGGAGTAATGATGCTAAAAATTCAGCCTTGAAATCACAGGAATAAATTATTTTTTTTAAATATATTCAAATAGAAAAAGTAAAACCTGTTCAAAATGTTACTTTTTTGCTGTACCTTGGATCAAATAAATGCACAAATGCTTGGTGAGCAGAAGAGACTTCTTTCAAAAACATTAAAAATCTTACTTTTAAAAAACTTTTGACTGGTAGTGTACATATCACAAGTCTCTTGCATCAAATATCAAATTTGGTTTCTCTAAGATGTTAATGCTTTCCTAGCGTTTAACACTTGGGCAATCAGTGATTCATTGCGGCCTATAAAAAAGCTGAGATAATGGTTTCATTCTCCTTTTTGTACTGTTTTCGATCTTTACTTAGAAAATTGTTCTTTTGGAAGAGATGTACAACTGCAAGTCTAAGTAAATTTGCTACCTCAGTGCAAACATTTTTCTTTTCTAAAAATAAACTTACTGTACATAAATGTCTTTGAACTTCAGTTCATTTGAATTAATCTTCCTACATTCAAATTTGAATTTGGATTTCTACATTCTGTTTGCTACCTCAATTCATTTAGGAAAAAAAAAAAAAAAAAACACTTTTACTTTACCACAGCTGACTGTTACAAATTTGATTATGATAACTTGATTACCAGAGACTGTTATGCCAAGAGACAGCAGTAAAATGAATCTTTATTGCTTGGCATTCTTTTTTACAAGCAGTAATCGGTAAAGTGCATTATGTGGATTATTGTAATGTTTTTATCAGATGTCTCATTCCGACGGCACCCATTCACTGTAGAGGATTCTTTGGTGAGCAAGTTATGTAATCCTAAATTTCTCCAAATCTGCTCCCATGAAGAAACAAACTCATTTACATCTTGGATGGCCTGAGGGTGAGTACATTTTTAGCAAATGTTAATTTTTGGTGAACTAGTCCTTTAAACACAATTAGCATTGGTCTAGCAAGAAAACTCAGAACTTCAGTTCAAAGTGTATAGATATAGCAAAAGACATTAATATAATATAATATGATATAATGACCATTTTTGTGCACCTCACTATGGGAGAATTCTTCACAGGTTACAGATGAAAATAGTATCCAGCATGGTGCCAGTAAGAGGCCCCACAAAAGATGTACATGAAGACTCAGGTTTCAGCATTGACCGTTGCTTATAGAATGTGCATTAAAACATAATTTAACAACATTATTTTTCAGTCCCATCAATTCTATAAGTAGGCTTTTAAAAATGTTAAGTATACTGAGTGGCTCAGAGGGTAAATTATTGAAAGATTCACCTCATTTGAACCTTGGGTTCACTAAAAGATCATCTACAGTGTCTCCAGTGGCTGATTCACATAGTATGTGACACACATATGTGACAGATTTAGCTCATAGCGACATTATAAAGTATATCAGAGTCTATAAGGAACAAATTCTGAAAAACCTTATTTACAGAATGGATTTTCCCCTCCTTCAAATTATGCCAGGTAGACAAATTGGTTAAAGGGATAGTTCACCCAAAAATGAAATTACCCTATGATTTACTCACCCTCAAGCCATCCTAGGTGTATATGACTTTTTTCTTTCAGATGAATACAATCAGAGTTATATCTAAAAATGTCCTAGCTCTTCCAAGCTTTGTAATGGCAGTGAATGGGTGTTGAGATTTTGAAGTCTTATAAAGTGCATCCATCCATCATAAGAAGAGCTCCACATTGGGAGGTTAAAGGGGTCATCGGATGCTAAGTTCACTTTTTCATGTTGTTTGAAAATTAATGTGCGTTGGCAGTCTATCCACACATCTACCCTATAATGATAAAAATCCATGCAGTGGTTTTTAATTAATCTGTAAAAATAATATTCCCTTTTTCAAATCGAGCCGTTCTCAGATGCCTGTCGTTGTGGCGTCACACCAACAGAGGCCGCTCCCACGATAGTTGATTGACATGAGCGTTTTACCTCAGATTAGCTGTAACAGTCTGTCCTCCTTGTTTCGATGCCGGAGCAGGGATGTAAGTTATACAAGAATTTCTCAGATTGAGCGATTGAGGTGTTGTGTTGCTGGATGTAATAATGAACATAGTGGTCGTCATTTACTCCCGACATCTGAGCCGCTGAAGAAGCAGTAGATTACGTTTGTTTGTGAAGGGAATGACCCTCCCGATATACATATATCTGTCTATGTTCACACGAATCATTCGTGATCCAGCTTTACTTACAGCAGAATAAGTATAAGGAGTTTTTTATGAATCTTTGTGATCACCTTTCCTAATAATGTGCTAGTTAGCAAGTTTAGCGGCTAAATGCGACTAAAGTAAACAGGCTCGTCACTCCACAGAGAGAAGAGAGGGGTGGGGCGAGCAGAGCTCATTTGCATTTAAAGCAGCCTCAACCAGAATGAGATGATTTTTGCAGAGCTGATTTTGGCAAGGTAAAAAGGGCGTTGTTTTACACTACCATTGAGAATTTTTAACCAAAGTATAATTTAGACTTTTCATTAAGACCCTAAAGAATCATATCAACTTGTGGAAGAAGGGCACCTGATGACCCCTTTAATAAAGGCCTTCTGACGGTGTGTTTGTGTAAAAAAAATATCCATATTTAAAACTTTATAAACCGTAATCTCAGGCTAAACCTAAATCTTTAGGCTAACTTTCTTAAGAGTGCCGTTCCAGCAGGTGGTTTCTTAACTTTTAAATATGGATCTTTTTTCTTCATCTCAAAGCTAAAATAGATGAAAGAAAAATAGAAAATCAACCCCTGAAACAAGACCTTATTTAAAGTTGTTTCTTTAAAATCAAAGGTCACCAGCAAGAGGGGGGGGGGGGGGGGGGGGGGGGGGTCGTTTCTAGTGGGTAACTTAGTTGACAATGGTTTTTTTGGACACAAATTAAACAAGTTGTATTACAATAAACACTTAAATTATTTTTAAGTGCACACCCAAATGTCTTGATAACTTAATCTAACTAAAGGCAAAACTATGAAATTAACCCTTTAACTGTCACCGTCCACCCTGTGGGACACCGAGGTTTACTTCACCATATTACAAATAAATTCGAATCTAATCATGACAAACTATACATCTTTGGAAAGGTCTAAGTCTCCTAAATAGATATTTTACCATATTTTTGTGTTATAAATTATGCAGGAGAAGTAAAAGATCAATATATGTCAAGAGTGCAACTTAAAAAATCTACATCATAACATGAGTTCTGACCTTTGTCACAAAAGACTTTCTTCGTTGCCTTTTTTTCCTATCACACTTTAGATATCATAAGAAATTATATATCAGCTCAAAACTTAAAATCCACAATTCATCCTTGGAAAGGCATTTTAAAATCAGACATTGCATTACCACGGAAAATGTACATCAAAATCATATTACAAAATGTTTTCATTCATGAATTATAATAATTTAAGTCTGGATAGTGCATTTTTATGTCTGTGCTTAAATGCAGAGTAGAATGAGCAACTTTACTAAATCGGACAACTGAATACCAGGGTTGTATGTGATACAAACATCACTTTTTGAACAAAAGATACGGCTTTTTCAACGTAGTGTGATTGGGAAAAATATAATTGTGTACTAGAAAATTAACCATCGGGGCTTTATACTGATGAAAATATATTAAAAATATACTTCATGGACATGAGATGTACCCACAATTATAGAATGATAACAAATCAAGGAGAAGAGTGCAAAAAACTGAGGAACAAAAGACGTTTGTGGTTGACCAAACTGAACAAGGACTTCCAGGCAACATTCATGTTTGTTCTTATCATTTTCAGTCAGGTAGGTGAAATATTAGGCTAATATCTCAATTAATACTGCTCATATGTATCGTTACCACCTATTAACTTTAGTTTTCCTGCTTACTAAGGTCTTCTCTATATGATTAAGCAGCTTCCACGTGTTTTTTCAGGGGTTTAGACAACATAAATTAGCGAAACAACATATTCAGTAGTACATTAACTGCACTGTAAAATGTAATTAGTTGATTTACTTTAAAGTGTGGAAACAGATTGCCTTAAAAAAGAAACTAAGTAAAGTGAAATATGAATAGTATGTTGTACTGACAAATGCTTACTTAGTATAGTTTACTTACACAAGAGTTGTAGTAACTAACAAAAAACTGTTGGGGGTACTTGATTCTTTACTTTAGGTTTACTCTTGACATAGTATAGCTACTCACTGTCTCTTAGAGTGCATTGTGACATGAATAAATTATGCAGTTGCTTTGCTTTACTGTTGTTGTTTTTGCCAATTTCATTTGCTGTCTTGTGTCAGTAGTAGCACAACAAAAAACAAACAAAAAAAGCAAATAAAATGGTTATTGATACAGTTAATAAAAATGAGTTGTTACCATTGTTGTGATTCACGTGCTGAATGTTGAAGTCAGTGTATTACTCACACACATTACCCCAAATATTAAAAGATTGTATCAACCCAGTTAAAAGCTTCTTATGGTGTTTATATATATATATATATATATATATATATAAAACAGTGAAATTGTAAAAGATTATTAATCAACATGAAAAATGCACAACCTAATGATTTAATTAGAATATAGATCACCTTCTAAAAGCAACCTATTCATTACTTTTCTTTCTTTGAAATCAAATAACTCTGATTTCATTTTGCATTGCTGCATCAATAGAAAGAAAACTATAGTAATATAAACAAAGTTCCAAGTGCCCAACCAAAAGTAACATTATTCACTTTAATGGGGAGTATTAAAAAATAAATAAATAAAACTTTTCAGGAAAATCAACATTAATTTATGAAGTCAGCTTATGTGATGTTCTCTCAAATATTTCAGTTGTATTGAAAATTCAACTTTCAAGATGACTTTGGAAAATGAGTGAATGCAAGCAGTGAAAGAAAGATGTGAGTGAAAAGTCTACTAAAAATTGCCCCATCTCAAAAACTTTCTTTTCTTCTTCTTCATGTTGTCATTAGCAACATATTAGTACACTGCTGTTTCTCACTGGTTTGTTAATGTCATCGGTTTTTTGTGGATACTTGAATATTTTAAGTAAACATCACATAAATGCAGTAAGTAAATTGTTGTAAATTTGCCTTGAAATTAGCTGTAACTTAATAAAAATTAGTAAGTATAGTAACTAAGTAAAGATAACTAATTATATCTAAGTAAGGTAAACTATTGGGTTTTACAGTGTGTGCAATCCATGCTGTTGTTTACATCTGCGTATTGCCAGTATGTCCGCGCATCTGGGTACTTGACCAAATCGTGACGTAAGCGCAAACCCTCTATCTATAAGGGGGTGATGCAAAGGTTTGATATTACATTATTGTACATTTTTATAGTATGTCATAATTTATATTTTTGGTGTTTTATGAATTGATAAGTGTAAAATTACCCCATAGGCTTTACAGTGCAGGCTATTGGGGCATGTTGTCACAAGGTCAATGAAATAGCGAGATATATGATAAATTATGGTGCGATGGCAGCAAAACCAGTCAAAGATAATGTATATACAGCTGCACAATGAACACGATGCCCACAATATACATGGACACCTATAATAACGCAGTATGTTATTTGCGGGCACTGTAAACACCGAGCAAATGCTGCAATATGGAGATATAATCACTGTCATATAAGCTGTAATTTTTTTTTCGTATCAGATGACGCTCTATTGTACCTTCTTTGCGGAGTTTTCAAATTACCAGTTTGAGAACGTGTGGCTAATAGCTATTTATCAGAGTTAGGACAAAGCTGTGCTCCTCTGATGCCCAAAATGCTGTCTGGGTAGGCAGCACATTTGCTCGAAGCACAGCCGCAGATTTGTATGAAGTCACTCACTGTAAACCCGCGACAGATATTCTGAGGCACTGCTCTTGTCATCGCCGTGACGTCAGTTTGTTTAACTCGCGAGCGCTTGATATAAGAGACGGTTCCGACAGCTATGTCAACGTTTTTCTCTTCTGAGTCGACTTCTGAGGGCACGTGAGAAGCAGACGGTACCTTTCCGCAATGACACTTAAACTTACGTTCATCATCTTCATCGTGTGTCCCTTCGCGTCCTCAGGTAAGTCTTGGAGAACTTATGTTATAATAGCCTAACTTTCATTGATTGGTCAGAAACGTGATAACCTATCAATCACTCAACCGGTCAGTACCACATGTGTATTCAGAATTGTAGCCTACATGTAAAATAAATTATTAATGATATGTTAAACATTTTATGATGCGTAAATGTTTGCTAATAAGTTGTTGAATACAGTGTTTGTTGGTGAATAATGAATTATAGATGTGATATTTGCATATTATACTGCACAGATATGTAACGTTTACTTTTATTTCTGTTCTCAAACAAATATTTCTGAATACTGTGTGAATGTTTTTAAAGTACTCAGTAAAACTATGCAACATTTTGCATCACTTTAAATGGACAATATGGTCTCATATTGGTGTAGAAGCAGTAATTTGGAGGAAAATTGAACATCAAATATAGATTCCTGGAAGTTCATTTAAGTTGTTAACATAATGAGTGGGTGAATGCTGTTTCCATAAATGAACAACCTTGGGAGTAAAGTAAGAGCATGTAAAATCATAATGTGTAATTATAAATTTGCAGAACCCCAAAATGCTTTGAATTAGCAGGGCTGTGTGTGCAGATCTGAGAGATGACCCCAAATGACCTCAGTGTATTGAAAGCCACAGGTGAAACATTTGTCACACCAAATTAACACTAAGGTGTCAACTTAACTGCACTGTAAATATCTTATCTGTAGATCTTCCCCAAAGGGTCAGTTTAGGAAAAACCTGTGGTCCTTCAGTAGCAAGGTAGATTAACTTTTGCGAATTAAAGCGATGACCAAATTGCTCTGTACATTTTTGCGGCTTCCTGTTTGGACTCTCAGTCTCATATTGAGAAAATATCATAATTTCCTGTGTCATTTGGGAAAATTTTCCATTACTGTACAGTTAATACAGGGTGGTTTTTGCATTAAAAATAGCTGCGCAAAAATGTGTTTTATTATAGACTCTATGCCAACATCTGTAATTGAAGTTAAATTAAACTTATGAACTTTAATCATTAGAGGAATGCATTTCCAATGACTTGCTCTTTAGCATTTTAAGCAGTGATGGATTATACATGCTCTGGGGGAATCTTATTGTCAACCATAATTCTCTGGGAAAGACCAGCAAGAGCCTGTCAGTCAGATTGAATGAGAGTAACCAGCACTGACCAGAGCAGCAGGTTGCAGCCAGAATGGATTCCAGCTCCAGTGGAATGCATTATCTGACTGATTTATGACTAGATTGAGTGATTCATTTAAAACCTTAAAAACATTTAACTTTTTTTTTTGTTTGTTTCTTTTTCAGGGGCAAAATGGGAATATAATGGTAAGTAGATCCTTTATTTTATTATTTTTAACTTCAATAAAATAACCATTGTTGAAAAGATTAATATAAGAATGGTAGGCTTTCCACACTAAATGAAGACAAATCATATACAGTTGAGGTCAAAAGTTTACATACACCTTGTAGAATCTGCAAAATGTTTATTTTTTACCTTTTTTCCACTGTGTTTTTTTTTTTTTTTAGTGATAGTTGTTTATGAGTCCATTGATTGTCCTAAACAGTTAAACTGCCCACTGTTCTTCAGAAAAATCCTTTAGGTCCCACCAATTCTTTGTTTTTTCAGCTTTTTTTTTTTATTTGAACCCTTTCCAACAATGACTGAGATCCATCTTTTCACACTGAGGGCAACTGAGAGACTCATATGCAACTATTACAGAAGGTTCAAATGCTCACTGATGCTCCAGAAGGAAAAACAATGCATTAAGAGCCGGGGGTTTAAACTTCTGAACAGAATGAAGATGTGTACTTTTTTCTTATTTTGCCTAAATATCATCTTTTTTCCATTTAGTTCTGCCATTCAGAAGCTACAAAAGATACTTACATGTTTCCTAGTAGACAAAATAAGTAAAATTTACCCCGATCTTCTAATTCGAAAAGTTTTCACCCCCAGCTCGTAATGCATCATGTTTTTTTCTGAAGCAACCGCAACTGTGGATAGATAGATAGATAGATAGATAGATGCTTCAGCGTATTAATATATAGATATAAACAGCAATATAACTATATAGCTAAATTAAGTCTTTCATGCTCACTAAGGCTAAAAATACACAAAAATACAGTAAAAATAGTAATATTTTGAAATAATATTATTTTCTATGTTATTATATTTTCAAATGTTTCTTTTTTTCTGTGATGCAAAGCTGAATTTTCAGCATCATTACACCAGCATTCAGTGTCACATGATCTTTCAGAAATTATCTTGTTGATTTGCTGCTCAAGAAACATTTCTCATTATTATTAATTTTGAAAACAGTTGTGCTGCTTAATATTTTTTAGGAAACTGTGATGCATGTTTTAGACTTCAAATTAGATGAATTATTCCTTACAGTCAATTCCTTTTTTGATCAATTCACCATGTCCTTGCTTAATAAAAGTTTTAATTTCTTTAAAAAAAAAAAAATTACACACCCAAAATTTTTGAATATTTAAAACATTTTAATATGTTAAAAATGCCACACAGTGAGCAGAGACCAGTGCTGATTTGATGAAACAAAGGAATCATATATTATATTGTATATTGCTGTCATTATAATCTTCACATTCGTTCTGATCTCAGTGATATCTCATCTATATCAAGCTAGCTGACTATGTTTAACATTTGAGTTCTTGCTAAATATGCAGTTATATTACGGGAGATTGGCATGAATTGTACTCGTGATGGAGCGGTAGTGGAGCGCTCTCAAAAAATCGGCTTTTAAAAAATCCCCTCCTCGCTCTGTTCAAAATGGTCCTGAAAACATCTCATATGACTTCAGGTTGACCAGCGCCTGGCGCTGAAGTGAAGTTGAGAGTGAATCTGAAAACTCTCCCATTTGATGTGGTCGTAAAGACGTTCCGTGACTAAATAAATGGACTTATTGTCAAGAAAAAAAGAGACAGAAGCAGCAGTTGTGTGTGGGGTGGCCAACCATAGCCCCACCCTTGCGTTAACTGCGTTAAATATTTTTAACGCAGTTAAACTGGAAAATTTTTAAATGTTAACATGCTAATTTTGACAGCACTACTGCTGATTTTGTCCAATCAGATGCAAGAATCATGAATCTTTTGTTAGGTTATCCCCTCACTGTAAGTGAGTTGTAATGCCTTCTCTGATAGTGACCAGATGAAGTCATTTTCACCTTGGTAGAAAAGGTCATCCAGTCATCTGCTACAGAGACCAACAAAACGTGCTCTTTACAAGCTGGAGAGCTTTAAAATAAACATGCTCAATCACGGCCCCTGTCGCAGTGTTCTGCTCTATTGCCTGCACCTAGGGAACCAAACAGGGTTCTGGTTACCATACTCATGAGTCAAGACTATTCCTGGGCAGGCTTTTTAACCCTTATCTCTAACAATCCCAGTGTGCCATACCAGTGTGCACACAGAGACCCTTTGGCAGCCATGAAGGAGGTATCAAAGAACATGTTGATCTTGGAAAATGGGATCTCGTGGTGCAAAAATGACCTGGTTTTGACCCCTGTTGGCTCTCACAGCTCTCATGTCATTCCTGTTAGCTTGCCCACCCAGCTCTCTCCTCATGCCACTGCCACTCACGTGTTCTTTGCAAGAAGACCTTGTTGAATTATTGGAGGTTCACTGAGTAAGACAAAATTTAATTATATACTTAATTACACTACATGTCTTGTTTTGATTTATTTCTAAGGCTGGTTTGAACGATGTAAGGCGACTCAAGGAACCTCAGCTACAAAACAGAGAGTTATAATAGCTTTATTTTAGGAAGAGATTGTTCGTCTAATTGCTCGGCTGTGAAAATTCATAGCTCCCTATACTTATGAAAGAACAATGCATAATATTATTCTGTCTTTGTGTGTGGCACATTGCAATTTACAAGCTGAATCCTTTCTATCCCTTCAGTTAAACTTGTGAAATAATTTTCACTTCTCTGTGCAAATTTACAGTGCCTACAAAGTCAGACTAGCTTGTAATGTGCTGTATTTAGGCTTGTAGACTAAAACTTTTAGACGATGTGATTATCAAACCAACCACCCTCATTAAGCAAATTGCTAAGTTGAGTTGCTACTAAAACTAGATCTTTGAATTTTCTGAAGAAAGCATGAGTTGTACTCATGCAGAAGTCACCAAGTGTCCCAAAGTCTATAGGATTTTTTTGCCTTGTTAATGTATATCGCAAAAACTATATTTTGAGATGCAGACAATGTGACAATTGAGTGTCCAGCTGACCACTTTTTGAAATACCATGATAAATAGCTCAATGACAAACACTGCAGTGCTTGTGCTGTTGTGTAGATTTTATCGTGCCCATCGGACAGAGCTCAGATGAGTGTTGTCCTTTGTGCCGGCTAACACTGAGAGCTCTTGACATTCTGAATTAATTCCGCTGAGTCAAGGCTGTTTTCAATCACATACAGGGACATAATGACATCAAACATCTCACTGCCTGAGGTCTGAGATGAAAACATATGCACCAGTGCTCAGAAGTTAGCTGAGGTTATTATCTTAGCATAATTTATCCCAGACAGACATGAGTGATACTTTAGTCATGCAGCTGGTTGAATATCACCTAGGATGAGGAGGCTTTTTTGATTTGAGTCAGTAAGGAGTCACTTAACAACCATCTAGGACAGTGGTTCTCAGCTCCAGTCTTCGGGACCCACTGCTCTGCACATGCAGGGGTTGGACAATGAAACTGAAACACTCGCCAATATAGTGTTGGAGGTTTCATGGCTATATTTGTGCAGCCTGGTGCCCAGTCTTCACTGATTGTACATTACACCAGTAAGAGAAGAGTGTGAAGGTTGTCTATGCGCACCCAGTGGTTCAAACATTGTAGCTTGAAGGTAGTGCTCTGTATCAGGATAATAATGCACCAATACACACAGCAAGACTGGTGACAGACTGGTTTAATGAACATGAAAATTAAGTTGAACATCTCCCATGGCCTGCATAGTCACCAGATCTGAATATTATTGAGCCACTTTGGGGTGTTTTGGAGGAGCGAGTCAGGAAACGTTTTCCCACATCAGCATCACATAGTGACCTGGCCACTGTTCTGCAAGAGGAAAATAGCTCAAAATCCCTCTGGCTGCTTTGCAGGACTTGTATTTGTCACTCCCAAGATGAAATGATTTTGTATTGGCTGCAAAAGGAGGCCCAATGTCATACTAATTGTGATCTAAAACCAGGTGTTTCAGTTTCATTGTCCAACCCCTGTATGTTTATGAATCTGACACACACAGTTCAGTTCATGGATCTTTCTCCTAAAGAGCTGATGATCTGAATCAGGTGCGTTAAATGAGGGAGACATACAAAATGTGCAGAGCAGTGGGCCTCGACGACTGGAGTTGAGAACCAACGATCAACAGTATCTCACAAAAGTGAGTACATCCCTCACATTTCAGCAATCATTTTAGTATATCTTCTCAAGGGACAATACTATAGAAATGAAACTTGGATTTATTTTAGAGTAGTCAATGTGCAGCTTGTGTAGTAGTGTATATTTACTGTCCCTTAAAAATAACTCAACATACAGCCATTATTGTCAAAAGAGCTGGCAACAAAAGTGAGTACACCCTGAGTGAACTTGTCAAAACTGTGTCCAAAGTGTCAATATTTTGTGTTAGCACCATTGTTATCTAGCACTGCCTTAATCATTCTGTGCATGGAATTCACCGGAGCTGCACCGGTTGTTGCTGGGATCCTCTTCAAATCCTCTGTAATGACATCATGGAGCTGCTGGATGTTAGACACATGGTGCTTCTCCACCTTCCGCTTTAGGATGCCCCATAGGTGCTCAATAGGGTTCAGGTCAGATCAATAGGGTTCAGGTCAGACCATCTTGGTGGTGTGTTTGGGATTATTATCATGTTGGAAAACTGCCGTTAGGGCCAGTTTCTGAACGGAAGGCATCATTGCTTCAGAAATGCACAGAACATAATGGAATCCATGTTTCCCTCAATGAACCGCAGCTCCCCAGTACCAGGAGCACTCATGCAGCCCCAGACCATGATGCTACTACCACCATGCTTGACTGTAGGAGAGATGCAATTTTCTAGGTACTCCTCACCAGGGCATCACCACACATGCTGGACACCATCTGAGCCAAGCAAGTTTACCTTAGTTTATCATAGGACATGATTCCAGTATTTCATGCTCTTGGACAGGTTGTCTTCAGCAAACTGTTTGCGGGCTTTCTTGTAAGCCAGCTTCAGAAGAGGCTTCCTTCTTGGATGACACCAATGCAAACCGACTTGTAGCAGTGTGCAGCATATGGTCTGAGCACTGACAAGCGGACCTTCTACTTCTGCAACCTCTAAAGCAATGCTGGCAGCACTCATGCATCTGTTTTTTGAAGTCAGGTTCTGCACCTGACGCACAGAACGAGCACTCAACTTCGTTGATCGACCCTTGCGAGGTCTATTCTGAATGGAACCCGTTTCGGAAAACCTCTGTATGACCCTGGCCACAGTACTGTAACTCAGTTTCAGGTTGTTACTGAACCTCTTATAGCCTTGACCATCTTTGTGGAGAGCAACAATTCTAATTCTTAAGTCTTCAGAGAGCTCATTGCCATGAGGTGCCTTGTTGAACATCCAGTGGTCAGTATGAGAGAACTGTACTCAAAGCACCAAATTTTAACTGCTCTAATACAAGACACACAACTTTGTATGGTCCTGTCAAGCAAACAAAAACATGAACATGATGAATAGGACATGTGGCTTTGCATGGTTAAATGACATAGTGCTGTTATCACTTAGGGTGTACTCACTTTTGTTGCCAGCTATTTTGACAATAATGGCTGTATGTTGAGTTATTTTCAGGGGACAGTAAATATACACTACTACACAAGCTGCACATTGACTACTCTAAAATATATCCAAGTTTCATTTCCATAGTGTTGTCCCTAGAGAAGATACACTAAAATGATTGCTGAAATGTGAGGGGTGTACTCACTTTTGTGAGATACTGTACAAAAAAAATATCTGAGTTACTTTTTTTAAATAAATAACGCCAGTTAAGGTGGCTTCAGGTTGATTGGGACACTTTTTGTCATTGAAATGACTTGGAAAAAGTATCACAATCAACCTGAACTCAGCCTACTCTATTTATTGATTGAAAGCTCTCCTGTTGCCATGTTGAGAGAAATCTGGGGTGTGTTTCATAAAACAAGTTTACCAAATAAGCCAGGCTTATTGTAGTTAGTCTGACTTATTGTCACTTGATTTGGCTCCAAATAAGTCAGACCAGCTGAAATATGCCTGGCTTATTTGGTTAACTTGTTATATTAAACACTCCCTTGGAGTAAGATGTTATTTTAGTGTTACTTTAGTTCTAGAATAAATATGAACAAGCATTAATTCATCTCACTCACCAAAAAAAAAAAAAAAAAAAAAAAAAAAAACAGATTCATTTTTCCTCAAAATTAATAAAAACAGTTAAATGCAACTCAGAATATGATGCAAACCTGCAATAATTAAATATGTTAAATAATACAAAGTCTTTTATGTATTTAATCCCGTTTTTTTAAACCAATGTCTTTGCCACTGACCTTCGATGATCCAGTTCAACCATATTATTAAGCAAAAATTACTCAAGATAAACTAACATTTCTTATTTTTTTTTATTGCTGAAGCATTGAACTTTTGTCTTCTGCATTCTACTGTAAGACGTAGAATTACTTTTCCTTCAGCCTGAGGCTTTTGGTGTGAAAGGGCTTTTACATTTGTCAAAAATAGAACTTTTTATATTAAAACAAACAAGCAAGCCCTGCCCAGATTTAGAAAGTAACGCAAAAGTAACGTAACATATTACTTTTCATATAAAGTAACTAAGTAAAGTAATTAGTTGGGTTTTTTTTTAACGTGGAAGTTAGCCTATGTGTGAGACTTCCTTTTTTGGAAATAACGAGAATAACAACGTGCAGTAAATGGTTAAACTGTTTGCACTACAAACCAGTGTGTTCGTAATTAAGATAATACGTTGAAATAACATGGTAAGACACCAATTTGCAATATCAACAATCTGTTTTCAGGGCTTGACATTAACTTTTTTGCTCACCAGCCACTCTGGCTAGTGGTTTTCCAAAATTACTAGCCACTCAGTTTTTCACTGGCCACAATTTTGTTGTTGGGAAATTATGTTTTATGTGACTAAAAGTACAGCGTACTAAAATTTATTTAAATTAATTTCCAGGTCTTTCCACTGCAGAAGAAACAGAAGCACCTGGAGTGGCATTTAGATGCATTTACACATGTTTAATGAAGCTAAAATGTAACATGAAAACAAAATTACAACAGTATAAATAATGTCATGAGTTTGGTGTTTGAAAACAGTTTCTATATATATATATATATATATATATATATTCATTTAGGCAAAACAGTCAACACTGACAATATTGCACTAAAATGTATTTTAACTACTCGTTTGAACTCGTATAAAATCAATGTCAATTTTACAATCATGGTATGTCAGTAATTACGTTAATAGACTTAAACTATACCTAGTATAAAATAAATGCATTTTAAATCTATTGCTTTTTTACTAGGGTACCTTTGTGCCAGCATGTTTCTAACATGATTAATATATTGCTAACATGTTTTAGCATGATTAGCATGTTTGCAGCATGTTTTTTAACGTGATTAAGATGTTACCATTTTGTTAACATGATTTGCATGTTGTTAGTATGTTGATAATCATTTAGCATGATTATCATGTTGCTAGCTTGTTTTTAGTATGAGTATCTTTGTTCTAGCATGTTTTAACATGATTAATCAGAATCAGAATCAGAATCAGAAAGAGCTTTATTGCCAAGTATGCTTGCGCATACAAGGAATTTGTTTCAGTGTTTGCGCAAGCATACTTGGCAATAAAGCTCTTTCTGATTCTGATTCTGATTCTGATTAATAATAATAAGTTTAATACCTAGCATATGTTAGCATGTTGTTAACATGATTAACAAAATTATTGCATGTTTTAGCATAATGAGCATGTTGCCAACACGTTTTTAATGTGATTAGCATGTTGCTAGCATAATTTAACTTTTTGATAACACGTTTTAGCATGATTAGCATGTTGTCAGCATGTGTTAACAGGATTAGAATGCTGTCAGCACTTTGTTAGCATGTTTCTAGCATGATTGTCATGTTGCTAGCACGTTTTTAACATTATTAGCATGTTTTTATAGGGCCCTATGATTTCCGCGATGCGGAAAACTCTGACAGAATCGCGGAATCTAGTCATAAAAATGGAATTTACTGAATAACGCAGAATTTGTCAAAGTTTGAAAGAATTAATCAAAAGTAGGTCATTACACTTAAATCAAACCGCAATATGGACTAGTATCTGTAAATATTACGCCGCAAAAAATCCAATTTAAATGTGAATCCGCCATGTTCTGCGTGTTTCTGTTTTAATGAAAGGAGCAGAAGAGCGATATTGTTTACTACACTGAATCACTTGACGCTCGCGGTGATTTCTGCATCTGTCGTCTCACTAAATGAGGACATAAATACATGAACAATATCTGCTGAGAGTCACTACATGAGCATTTGACCGTTCCATTTTAGGAAAACTAGCGTTATATCATATACACACAGAAATGTAAAGGTAGACACGGCAACCCGTCAAAATAAAAGTCCGGTTTAACCTGAAGGCATAGTGCCAGATATATATTACTACTATTACTACTACTACTAAAATAAAACAAACATTATTTTTTAGGGTATAATCACACAACATTTTTTTCCATCTTTTAATTTTAATAGTAAATTCCCCTTTGTTTGCCAAGAAAAAGTTTGCTTAATTTTCAATAATTAAAAAATAAATGAAATGAATGTTTTATGCCTTCATCTGATAACCAGAACATTTTAAATAAACAACAGAATTTCTGAGGGTAAAAAAAAACTTTCATAATGCTATTTTAAGAATAAATTTGAATAAATTAAGTATGCATTCAAATAATTAGACATGCTAAAACACAGAATTTGATAACAATAAAACATGGTGAGAAAAAATAAAACATTTCATAGGGTCCTAAACATGTCATTTTTGTTATACCTTTATTAAACTGATGTGAAATTGTATAAGTTTCATAATTTTAATTAATTAGACGTGCTCTTTGATTAATAACATTTAATTTAACCATTAAAAAGGAGTTGAGAAAAATTAAAATGGGAAAAAAAGGAATCCAGAAAGATTAAAACGGAAAAAACGGAATTTGGAAAAAAATAAAACGGATTTCATAGGGCCCTATTTTTAGTATGATGTTAACATCTAGAATAATGAACATATTGCTAGCTTGTTTAACCATGATTACCTTTGTGCCACCATGTTTCTAGCATGATTAGCATGTTGCTAACATGTTTTTAACATGATTAGGATGTCGTTAGCCTGTTACTACCATGTTTTAGCATGATTTACATGTTGCTAGTATGTTTTTAACATGGTTAACATCTTGTTAGCAAGCTTTAGCATAATTAGCATGTTGCTACCATGTTTCTAGCATGATTTATATGTTTTTTTTTTTCCATGAACAGCATGTTGTTAGCCTGATTAGCATATCGCTAACACGTTTAATTATTTTGTTAGCATGATTTAACATGTTGTTCTAGGATAGTCATTAAGCTTTGCTAGTGATAGGCACTCTAGAAGTCTTATTGTAAATCCGATCAGTTAAAAAAAATATAGCAACCCGAGTCAGACCAGTCTGAATGTCTTACCCGAATTTGGTGGTTTTAGCTTGAAAACTCACGGAGAAGATACAATCCAAATTTTGTCTCAGAGGACGAAGCAGCTTAAGCAGCATTAATAAATTGGCTTGCCAACTAATTCCCATATTTTCTTTAATTTTTTAATTTAATTATTTGGAATTTATGCAATTTAATTATATAAAATATTCAGTTGAATTAGTATTCTATTATTTAAATAATACTATTTAGACAATTGTGTTTAATTTAATTATTTAAAACTAAAAAAAAATTATTTGAATAAGTTTTAATTTAAGGTCAACACCACTACGGGTTATTTTAACTTAACGATTTTGTTGCAAATAGCTGCATGACTTCAGCTTCCAAGTTCAGTGTGTTAATGTCCAACACATCCAGACCAGAGTGCTGCAGATGTTTTACTGTAGAGGTCAGCTCATTATGACTACACAACAGTTATGATTTAGGGTTATGAACCTCTTAGGGCCGGCCGCAGGCATCTGATGTGATTATGATGGAGAGCCTAGTCCAGATTAGAAATGAACTGAGCAGTGAGTAATTACGACCACAAGGGAGGAACATGTTAAGCTACTAAAAGAAACATTGTGTTGAAGTCTCACAATTGCAGCTGTCCAGAAAACAAAAGCTGCCCACAAAACCATGACCATCATTGACAAAGAACACACAAGCCCTTAATATGATGCTTTAAGCCCACAGCGACAACAAACCACTTTTACTGCCACTGTCTCAGTAGCAGAAAACAATGCTAATTGCATTCAAAAAGCCTCGTTATAATTAATGTAGAAACTTTGCATATTTTTCAATGAATGAAAATGAACTTTTCTGTACCCTCTTCTCTAGAAATGCCTTTTAAACTGTTGGAATGACTTGGAAGCCTCCCCCATTATCTTTTATTGTTGGGTGTGGTATTCATGTAAGGGCATTCATTTCGTAAGGCAGTGTTCTGTGACCGCTGACCTTAGCCTGTGTCTTAGCAAAACTTTAATGCAATCCAATTCTGCCCACATCAATTGTTCAAACGTGCACTGCCAGATAAGGAACGTTCACTTCTGTAAACACAACTTTTGCTTTCAGGACCTGACGGAGAACACAACTGGTCCAGCAGCTTTCCATTTTGTGGAGGAGCGTTCCAGTCGCCCATTGACTTCCAAACAGAGCTGCTGAGATACGATCCAAACCTGCCGCCCATCCAGGTTCAACACTACAACCTGTCGACCAATGAGCAGCTCACTCTCAGCAACAATGGACACTCTGGTTGGTGCAATATGATTATGGGTCCTTTTGTTTTTAAAAGACAACTAATGACTATTGTCACCTTTTAAATGTACATTTTTAGATATTAAATTTCATATTGTAACGTCTGAGCGAAAACGCACGCTACAATAGATTAAAGGATTTGTGGTTGTTAAACTAATGAGACCGTGCGTCACACGTAAAGGTAAAATAGTCTTTCTTCTCCAGCTTAATTTCTAGGTCAACATGGAGAAAATGATAGAAGGATCTATTTTGCATGTCTGCCATAGCAATTTCCCGTAATCACCCGCTTATTATGATTAAACAAACCTGTTTGTATTTTAGTCTGGAAAATAATGTTGTGATTCGAGGTAACGTCTTAAACAACATCACAAGTGCTACTTTTCTAGATAATGGGTATTTTCGCCGATATTTTTGGTCAAACGTGCTTTAAACAGACTGAAGTTCGTCAATCCACCATTTCTGACTGGGATTGTTTACTTAAGACAGTCTTTTATCATTCACTGTCACTCCAAAGAGTCATGACTGGTCAGAAAGAGAGGGAAATGTATGGTTAACTACAGTAAGCGTGCATTGCCACCACAGAGCTTTTGCCACGAGGATGAATACTGATGAAGTTTCCAAACAGTGTACCACTCTGTTTGGGGTTTTGGAGCCATTTCAGACTTTGTTTGGAAAATTTAGGCAGGATTACTAGTTGAAAAGCTTGCAGAATTTGTATAGTAAATGGAAAACTTGATACAGATATGCAAGGCCTTAAATTAAGGCTTTTGAGGAAAACATTCCAGGATTTTTCTCCATATCGTGGACTTCAATGGGTCCAAATTGCAGTTTCAATGCAGCCTCAAAGGGCTCTCCACAATCCCAGCTGAGGAATAAAGGTCTTATCTAGTGAAACAATTGGCCATTGTCCAAAAAAAAAAAAAATGTATATATTTTTTAACCACAAATGCTCATCTTGCACTAGCTCTGTAATGCACATCTACGACTTTACGCATTTTGTAAACATGTTGGAAAGGTCATGCATGGTTAGTTCTTCATCTGGAAACTTCGGTTTAAAAAGGTAGGGTGAAAAACTCCATCTCATTTTCACGCCCAACTTCAAAATCGTCCGACATCGCTGTTTTACCTTTTTTTGTAAAGGGCGTTTGACTTTCTTTGCACATTCGCTTTGTAAACACTGGGTCGGTACTTCCACCAACTATGCTTTAATGTATGCTGTATCACAGGTGCACCAGCCTAACTCACCTGTCTCTCACCACCGGGACTTTTACTCCCTGCAATAACCCTTTAACTGCCTTTGCAACAAAATAAACAGCAGTTTCACAATGATTATAAAGTTTGTGCGCTACACTATATTCTTTATTATTATTATTATTATACGCAATAATTACAACAACGACAGTCTACATTAATCGACACATTCTTAAGAATTAGTGGATTCACAGCGAATTATCAGAACTATTTCAGTAAGACAGTAATATCATGGTTTACCTAAACCTAAAGCTGCACTAGGTATACATCACACATTAGCACAAAAAATACTTGATGTTTTAAGCACTCACTTGAAAATGTGCACATAATGTATTGTACTTACAGGTTGTGGTTCGGAGATGCTTGTTAGTCCAAATAAAGAAGATTAGAAGCCAACAAAGATAAAAGCCAAGATTAGATAAGCAGTTCTTGGTAAAATGATGAGCACAACAAAAGGTTCAATTTGTATTGCTGTGGTATCGTGGAGCACAGCGTGTTCTCAACATAATGTAAACACGCTACAGCGAAGTGTTTGCGGGCAGGACAGAGTGTTTGTATTTCGTGGGCAGGCGGGGATTATGCAAATATGTTACCCAGTGACGTAGATCAGTAACAGGCAGAAGATTCGAAAATATAACGACTCGTTACAGCGATTCTGAGTCGACTCTCTCTTTTGAGTCTCTTTACATTAAAGGATAAGCTACATTACTGCAAAAGAGATATTTTTTGAAAACCCATATGACCTGCTCTTTAATGAAATGTATGACTCTTTCCTTTATACCCACAGTGCAGTTGTCTTTGCCATCTCACATGTACATCTCCAGCCTCCCTCACCGGTATTCAGCAGTTCAGCTCCACTTCCACTGGGGCTCTTCCAATCTGCTGACTGGATCAGAACACACTGTTAATGGCAAACGGTTTGCTGGAGAGGTAAAGTAAATATGTACACGCAGACTCCAAAGACGAGACCTTGTCCATTACTGTGAACACATTTAGTGCATGTTTAAACTGCTTGCAATTGCATAAGCCCATTAAAGAGGATTTAAATTAAAACCTGAAGTCAGGACTCAACAGTGCATGATGCAATGTTTGGTAAAGTGTGGAGGTGTGCCAAATAATAATCACTCCATTTCTGTTTATCACTTTAGGACAGGGAAAATGCCTACACAGTTTGTGTTCCTGGAACACACCTAAATGTGTTTCCAAAGATAGGACTTGTAGTCATTGTGGCTCTGTAGTTCAGACCTCTACCCTTTTATACTGGCCTGTTGCCTTTCCTTTCAGAGTCTAGAAGGCACATGCTGTGAATTGACCTGAAAAGACACTGTGAGAATTTATGGCTTTCTTCTAAAATTCTTTACCCAATCAAACAGCATGTCGACACGAGTCAATAAATGCCTGTGCTATATATGGATATTCCACTGCAAAATTTTCTGTTGGATGCAGTACTAGGTCATGAGCTTTGCATTCAAGTCTTGTTAGATAGACAGATAGATGGATAGATAGATAGATAGATAGATAGATAGATAGATAGATAGATAGATGATAGATGATAGATTAATGTTATTTCAGATCATTAGATTAGATAGATTATTGTTAATTCAGACTGATGTCGCTGCTGGACAATGTTTCTTTAGAAAAGCAAGTGATTTATCTGTAAGTTTCCTATGCTTCATAAGGCCTTGCATCAAAAGTGGGAGCATCTTCCGGTTTGAAGTAAACAAGCGGGACGCAATGTTGGGGGTAACGCATTACAAGTAACATTATAGGAGTTATGTAATAATATTACTTTTTTCAAGTAACTAGTAAAGTAACGCATTACTTTTGAATTTCTAAGAAAATATCTAAGTTACTTTTTTCCTCATTTATTGATTGACAAGTCTCCTGTTGGGAAATTGGGAGTAAACATGATGTTACTGTATTCTAGACTAAATGTGAACATGCATTAATTCATCCCACTCACAAAAAAACAGATTCAGTATTCCTCAAAATAAATAAAAACAGTGAAATGCAAATTTAGAATATGACGCAACCCTGCAATAATTAAATATGTTAAATAAAACAAATATCCTTTATGTATTTAACCCCATTTCATTAACCAGTGTCTTTGCTGCTGACTTTGGATGATGCAATTCAGCCATACTAATAAGCAAAAATTACTAACATTTGTGCTTCATTTTTTTTATAGCTGAAGATTGATCTCCTGCATAAATGTACTTTTCTTTCAGCCTGAGGTGAATTCATTTCACTTTTGGTGTAAAAGGACTTTTACATCAGAATTGTTTCATATTAAAAACAAAGAAGCAAGCTCTGCCCAGATTTAAAAAGTAATTTGAAAAGCATTACTTTTCATAAAAAAGGAACTAAGTAACGTAATTAGTTACTTTTTTCAGGAAATAACGCAAAATTGTAACGCATTACTTTTAAAAGTAACTTTCCCCAACACTGGCAGGACGTGACACTCGTTCATTTAATAGTTGACAGTAGTGATGATCAAATAAAGCCTTGTGAAGCACTAAGACATTCCTTTCGGAAAAAGATTCAAAGCTTCGAGTGTCGAAAACAGCACGATCTAGTGGTTAGTAAAAAGTAAAGCAGCCAAAAGCCTTTGAAAAAAGCTCTGTTGGAAAAAACATTCACCACAAATTCCATAGATCAAGTCATGTTACATGCACAAATAAAAGACTGTGTGTGTTTGTATGTTGAATTTCTGTCTTTGATAAATAAATTAACCCATTAAATTGTGCCATTAAATTCCAATACGAATATCAATATGATGTAACAGAAGAATAATGTTCACATATATGAATTGCGTATGGCAAATATTTAATTTTCCTGAAATAATTTGTTTTTTCCATATTACTTAAATGACTGGGTATTTAAAAATGTAATTAAATAAGTCTGAATTAAAATGTACTCGTAAAGTAAAATCTGAGGGTTTGAATATTCCAACACACAAAGTGAATCGCACACATGACTGGACAGAAAGTAAGACTTTGTTTGTCACTTGTTTTGTGAGCACCGTAACGACATCTCTTATAAAGGTTTGCAATTTTACAAAGTAAACAATGATCTGAAAAACACTTAGTCTCTTCATTATTAAGCACACAAAATACCATTGATATACTACTTCCACCGCCTCACCGGACGTTGTATCCACATTCTTTTTTACTGTAGTGCCTCCAGGAAACAGGTGGATACACTTTTATATGTTATATTTTGTAATATTGGCCTTGTTTTATTTTTGTACTATGAATCTTTTTCTCATCCAATATTTTGAGGAGACACTACCTTCCTTGCCTCCTTGATTGATTGATTGATTAATATACTTGTGTTTCCTCATTAAAGCCAGCCTTTTCTGTTGTATCCAGATGCATATAGTACACTTCAATTCTGACAAATACCCCAACATCTCAATGGCAGTGGATAAGTATGATGGACTGGCTGTTCTAGGAGTTTTCATTGAGGTAAGTCCAGACCTCAAACCACTGTGACTGATGTGGTGTAGTGGTTAAAGCTCAAGACTGATGCTCGGAAGGTTGCTGGTTTGATTCCCGCAAGAACTGAGTAATGAGCCATCACAGTGAGGCGTTTAACTCCCGATACTTCAGGGCAGGGGTGCCCAAGCTTAGTCCTGCACAGTTTTGCTCCAACCCCAATTTAGCACACCTGAACCAACTAATCAAGCTCTTACTAAGCAAACTATGAACTTCCCGACAGGTATGTTGAGGCAAGTTGAATCTAAACTGTGCAGGACACCAGCCCTCCAGAAATGAGTTTGGACACCTCTGCTTTAGGTTGATTTTCCCCGTAATAAGTGCTTGAAAACTCTTATTTTCTAACAAGTCAATGTTTTATATCATTTAGATTGGAGATTTCAACCCTGCTTTTGACAAATTCTTCAAATTCATGAATGGGATAAAGTACAGAGGTACATCATCTTCATATAGTTTAAAAATACCTGTGATTGGTATGTGTACAAGTATGCTAACTCTCTCCTATTGCTAACCTGTGAACTGACAGATCAGAAAATACAGGTTCCAGCATTTAACATCCGTGCACTGCTACCAGCCCGTTTAGATGAGTATTACCGCTATGATGGTTCTCTGACCACACCGCCCTGCTATCCCAGTGTACTATGGACCGTGTTCAGGAGACCGGTCACCATTTCACAAAAACAGGTACTTTACATGCAATCAGTGATGCTTTGCTTTGCTTTCAAGAAAATGTGGTTTAGGAGAAATCAAATCAGGCAACTCTTAGTTCACCCAAGGATAGTGGAAATTCAGTCATTAATTACTCACCCTCATGACGTTCCAAACCTGTAAGACATTCGTTAATTTTCAGAACACGAATTAAGATATTTTTGATTAAATCCAAGAGCTTCAGGTGAGAAGTTCACCTCCAGAACAGAAATTTATAGATAAGTTATTCACTCCCTTGTCATCCAAGATATTTATGTCTTTCTTTCTTCAGTCGATAAGAAATTATGTTTCTTGAGGAAAAAATCCCTACTTTTTCTCCATATAATGGACTTCAATGGTGCCCACAAGTTTGAACTTCCAAAATGTAGTTTAAATGCAGCTTCAAATGGCTCTAAACGATCCCAGCCGAGGAAGAAGGGTCTTATCTAGCGAAACAATTGGTTATTTTTAAAACAAATTGACAGTTTATTTACTTTTTAACCTCAAACGCTCGTCTTGTAGTCTGTGTAATCCGGTTCAATACAGTTTGGGTATGTCGAAAAACTCCCGTCTTATTTTTTTCCTCAATCATCCTACATCGCTGTTTTACCTTTTTTTTGTAAAGGGCATTTGATCTTCTCTGGATGTTCACTTTGTAAACACTGGGTCGGTACTTCTGCAGCGATATAGGATGATTTGAAGTTGGGAAAGAAAATGAGATGGAAGTTTTTCAGCATACCCTAACTTTATTAACTTTATATAACTTTATAGTTCATGCGGACTTAGAAAAGACAAGCGTTTGAGGTTAAAAAGTAAATAAATTGTTAGTTTGTTTCAAAAATGTTGCAAAAAATAGCGATCGTTTCGCTAGTTAAGACCCTTTCTTCCTCAGCTGGGATTGTGCAGTGCCATTTTGAAGCTACATTTGGAAGTTCAAAGTTGGGGGTACCATTAAAGTCAGCTATATGGAGAAAAAATTTGGGAATGTTCTCCTCAAGAAACATAATTTCTTATCAACTGAAGTAAGATAGACATAAACGTCTTTGACAAGGGGGTGAATAAATTATCTGTAAACTCCTTTAATGGTTGTCAATAGATGTAGTACATTTAGTTATGGCATAACTGCAAACAGCTAACTAGCCAAACCTTGACCCTTTGAGTGTGACTTGCAACTCTGAGGCAACAGTTTCAGCTGTCCACAGTGTGTGCAGTAATGTTACTATTGTGTTTTTACAGTTTTTGGCATTGGCCACAGCTCTGTACGCCTCTCATGCCCAAGAGTCTGCTACCGTGCCGCTTCACGGAAATTACCGGAAACCACAACTGGCAGATAACAGAGTGGTACTGGTTTCCTTCAAGGATGGTAAGTACAATCTAGATTGCAATTTGATTGTGTATGATATGGCCTGGAAGCTTAATGAAGGGCTAAATCTGAAGTGCTAAAATATCTGCTGCAATGCTTGAAAAGAAGTGGCATGGTTTCCTATCAAAGAACTGATAGGAATATGAGCTTTCAAGATGGCTTTGTCTTGCTTTCGGCCTCCGTTTATGCACTGTTACCTTTTTTCCTCAATGAAAGACCTTCGCTACTGCAGGCTCCTTCGAAACAAATGCCGGGTTTTAAATTAGATGCTTCAGCTGACATAAATCTTTCCCTCTAAACCTGGTTTTAGACTTGGTGCACCACAGAGTTTACTTTTAAATGTCAGGCATTTTATTGCTATGAGAGAACTCTAGGTTTGCTGTCATCACCGGAGGCTTGTGATCTGCTTGGGTCTTGCTGTTCGCTAACATCCTTGCATGAAGGCTCAATCCATCGATATCCTAGTCTACGCTTGCTGCGTTCTTTACCGCATGGCAGTGTTTCCTAAGAAGCTGAATTATGGAGAAGAAAGGTCGCTCCTTCGTTTTTCCTTCCAGCCCCTGCACTAGTCAGGCTTTACCTTAGCAGTCCTCCATTGCAAGCTAAGCTTGAACACCTCTCTACATTGTGTCTGGTGCAGGACTGCATGGTATTCTTTCAGCGCCGTCCCCCTTTCAGAGGAAGCAAGTCATCCAGAAGCTTCTGGTGGGTGACCTTGCGGACTTGGCTGATGAGGGACTCCACCAGCTTCTGCCAAAGTTGAGTTCCCAACCGGTACAGGATAAGAAGTGGAAGAAGAACAAGAAGGGACACTGGAGCCAAGCAACTCAGAAAGAGCAGTGGTCCAAGAACAAGGTGCCAGACAACACTGGCTACTCCTTTTCTGCTGGGAAGAATGTGGCAAAACCGTGGTATATGGGAGCATTTGATACGGATAAAGAGATATGCTTCATATCCCTGGAAGAGAATGTCGTGCACCAGCTAGAGAGATACCATGCAAAAGGTCTGATGGTCGAGGCTCTGAAAGAGGTTGTCTTCCCAGAGTTGAACCTGAGGAGTTACTTGCACTGCCGGTCCGATCTAGACCTTCAGACCATAAGAAAACTCATACAAGGACGATCTCGGGATGAAGCCGCTGAGCTCGAACAATCTCTGGCTGAAGCCATGCTGAAGAAGATGAGGAGGCAAATCAACCAGCATAGAAACCCAAACATGAAAACCACCATAGGGCATCCTCCAGCCACAGTCCCGAAGAACTTCAACTCAGCTTTGACTTACCACAGACCTCAACGTGTCGAGTGGGAAGATTAGACCCAGCGAGGGCCGTGAACCTCCCCGAGGCCCTAAATTTCTGCAGTTCGCTGTCACGCACAATATTCACATTGTCAAGTCAGTTCCTAAGGCTAGCATGTCATTTGAATAATATTTATTTAGTTTGATGGTACCCCTCTAACGCTGTCTTTGTCTCAAACTAGTTTTGCTTTTGCAGTAGATGACTTGTTGAGCAAATAATGTTTGTGATATGTTACGCCTCCGGTTATGAGAAGTTGTAGTTACTTTCCAATAAACTGGAGAGTATCCTTGAGAGCACCACAAAATTTTCATCCTTCAAAATCCAGATTAACTATGTAATGATTAGTCTAGACTAAAAGCTAAGTCTGTTTTAAGCATTAGTGGGATTTTTGTGGGAGAATAAGGCTGAAACAATCTTAATTATGATATGCAATGCACAAAAACACAGAAGACCATAATGGTGAGGGCATATTTTTACATTTTTATTGGGAAAAGTTGAGTTGTATGTAGCAGTAATTGTATTCTGTGGTTGAAAAGAGTCAAGCGCAAATTAAAAGGGACAAAGGGACAAAGGGACAAAATCAGCACTTGAAGTATTTTAACATTCTCACGTTCTCGAATGCAGTGTGGTACTGTTTCTTCTTTGGGTGTGATCTAAGACCAGAGGGAAAGCAGACAGTGTAACCTTTTTTTGGACACTGACTCAGATTTTGGGCTGTATAATTCTGTGTGAAATGTCTAGATCATGGATTGTAAAATAAAAGCTTAACTTTAATTAAAAATGTATCACTTTTTCCACTTGTAATGGTCAAACATGTCCGTTTATATTCTAAATGGTGTTCAGACGTGATGTCTGAATATTATAAAGTACAATGATGTATGTTTATATTTGTATTTATACTGAGTGTATCAGAATCTTTGGAGCTTGTATGATCCACATTAGTAAATCCAAAAATTATCCCAAAATTCTTTCTTCGTTTATTTACCCGAATGTCATCCCAAACCTGTTTGACTTCATTTCTGAGCACAAAAGATACTTTTTTGTCCCAACAATGGAAGCCAATGGAGTCCGGTGTTGTTTTGGACCCCATTGACTTTCACTGTATGACTTTCATTCCTCACAATTCATAGTTTTCTCTTCTTTCCTCTAAGGAGACTTTACTTGGATGAGCTGGGGTACGTAATAGTAAAAGGAACAGTTTGTGCATGCATGTGTGTGTGTTTGTGATGTCAGACGCTTCCTCACTTCTGGCTAACAGACGTGACGTCTTATGTTATGACACTCAGATGAGGCGATGAGCTGGTGGCAATGCAGTGACATGTAACTGCGGTGTTGCGTCACCGCTGTCTTTGGCCACAATGTAATTGCTGTTGACATAAGATTGAACATATGGAGAGGGCATGTTTGTGCACTTAGCATGACTTTAGGCCCTTTCATTGACGTATCTATGGTTTGTTCTAATTGTAGTGCTGCGGTGCCTGACAGATATCTTTACTTTAAACCACTGCGCACTATACGTGTGCATGCATGTCTCATTTGATACCACTTGTGTCGTCATAGCCACATTTGTGCATTTTTGTGCATTATGTCAGTTGTGTAACATTACTGTGTGATGACTGCTTATCATATTGAGAGCTGCTAACCAAAGAAGCTAATCTGGGCTTATTTAAGGAGTTACAATGTATTTTTAACTTTTGCTGAGTCAACATGAAATCAGAATTTACCCCAAACTTTCTTAAAGGAGAAGTCCACTTCCAGAACAACAATTTACAGATAATGTACTCACTCCATTGTCATCCAAGATGTTCATATCTTTCTTTCTTCAGTCAAAAAGAAATTGTGTTTTTTGACGAAAACATTTCAGGATTTTTCTCCATATAATGGACTGATATGGTGCCCTGAGTTTGAACTTCCAAAATGCAGTTTAAATGCGGCTTCAAACGATCCCAAATGTGGTTGAGGAAGAAGGGTCTTATCTAGAGAAACGATTGGTTATTTTCATTAAAAAAATACAGTTTAAATACTTTTTACTCTCAAACGCTCGTCTTGACTTTCTTGACTCTGTCTGAACTCAGCATCATCCTACATCACTGCAGAAGTTCCGACCCAGTCTTTGCAAAGTGAACATGCAAAGAAGATCAAACACCCTTAACAAAAAAGGAAAAACCACGATATAGGATGATTTTGAAGTTGAGGGAGAAAATATGATTGGAGTTTTTCAACATAACCTAACTGTCTTGAGCTAGAATACACAGAGTTCAGGGAGAGCAAGACAAGACGAGCTTTTGACATTGAAAAGTATATAAATTGTATTCTTTTTATGAAAATAACCATAAGATAAGACCCTTCTTCCTCAGTTGGGATTGTTTACAACCGCATTTGGGATCATTTGAAGCCGCATTTAAACTGCATTTTGAAAGTTCAAACTTGGGGCACCATATCAGTCCATTATATGGAGGAAAATCCTGAAATGTTTTCCTCAAAAAACATAATTTCTTTACGACTGAAGAAAGAAAGACCTGAACATCTTGGATGACAAGAGGGTGAGTACATTATCTGTAAATTGTTGTTTTGGAAGTGGACTTCTCCTTTAATACACATTCACATGCTTGATTCATAAGTGAACATTCTTCTAAAGCAAGATGTTGAAAACTTGACTTTTCTTTCCTTGTTAACATCCACTTTTCATAATTTAATCAATTCCCTCCTGCCATTTATTTCTTGTTGAATATTTTGTTTTACTCTGAAATCCATCACATTATGGAAGTAAAATGGGTTGCAAATACCATTTCATGTTGACTTTAAAGGAGAAGTCCACTTCCAAAACAAAGATTCACATATAATGCACTCACCCCCTTGTCATCCAAGATGTTCATGTCTTTCTTTCTTCAGTCAGTAAGAAATTGTTTTTTGAGGAAAGCATTTCCACATTTTTCTCCATATAATGGACTGATATCCCTGGTAAAAAAAAACAGCATATGCTGGTAGGTATGTTTTGATGCTGGGATGCTGGTTAGGTAGGTTTTGATGCTGGGTCAAGCTGGTCCTTTGCTGGTTTTTGCTGGTCATGTTGCTGGTCAAGGACCAGCATGAACCAGCAAAGAACCAGCATAAACCAGCATAAACCAGCAAAGGACCAGCTTAAACCAGCATCAAAACATACATACCTATATGCTGTTTTTTTCATCAGGGATGGTGCCCCGATTTTGAACTTCCAAAATGCAGTTTAAATGCGGCTTCAAATGATCCCAAATGCGGTTGTAAACAATCCCAGCCGAGAAAGAAGGGTCTTATCTGGCATAGCGATCGGTTATTTTCATAAAAATAATACCATTTTAATATACTTTTTAATATCAAACGCTCATCTTGTCTTACTCTGCCTGAACTTTTTTTTCCAGTTCATGACAGTTAGGGAATGTCGAAAAACTCCCATCTCATGTTCTCCCTCAACTTCAAAATCGCCCTATATCGCTGTTTTACCTTTTTTTTGTTAAGGGTGTTTGATCCTCTTTGCATATTCCCTTTACAAAGACTGGGTCGGTACTTTTGCAACGATGTAGGATGATTTTGAAATGATTTTTGAAGTTGAGGGAGAAAATACGATGGGAGTTTTTCGACATACCCTAACTGTCTTAAGCCATAATACACAGAGTCAGGCAGAGTAAGACAAGATGAGCGTTTGAGATTAAAAAGTATTTAAATTGTATTTTTTAATGAAAATAACTGATTGTTTTGCTAGATAAGACCCTTCTTCCACGGATTGTTTACAACCTCATTTGGGATCGTTTGAAGCCGCATTTAAACTGCATTTTGGAAATTCAAAAGGGCACCATATCAGTCCATTATATGAAGAAAAATGCTGAAATGTTTTCCTCAAAAAACAATTTCTTTACGACTGAAGAAAGAAAGACATGAACATCTTGGATAACAAGGGGGACATTGGAAGTGGACTTGTCCTTTAATGGCACTGACTTTCACTTGATGCACAAAGGTAATTTTAAACCAGGTTATCATATTCTTTGATAAATGTTCACAGTTAAACTGCATGAAAAATGGCACTTTGTAAACCAAACAAATACAAAGTTTGCTTTATTAAAGCAAGAGTTGAGATAATTAAACATACTCTTAATTATGAGGTTGATTTTGCTTTCAGGTATTCTAGCAACAATAATTGTGGCTTCCATGCTAGGACTGCTACTCATCATTACACTAGTTTGGTGTCTTTTGAGAAAAAGGTAAGTGTTAAATTCACCCTAAATGAAATAAAAATGTGGTCACATTTACTGTCTTTCTGCAATTATTTAAGATCAAAATGGAGTCATTTTAATAGGAATCAGTGTGATTACTCACCCTCATGTCATTCCAAACCCATATGATTTTCGTTCATCTTCAGAACGCGAATTAAGATATTTTTGATCAAATCCAAGAGCTTTCTGACCCTGCACAAACAAAACAAAACAAAAATAACGTTTTATTTAATCATTTCTTCTCTTCTGTGTCAAAAAGTATTCTTGTAGCCATACAAATTGAGTTAATTATAAATAATTTATTCACAATTTGTGATGATCACATGCCATGTAATATAAAAATCCCATCAGAATTAATGAACTAATTTAGGGAGCTTCAGGCACACACCAGTTGGATAAGTCATCTTCAGTAGGAAGATGGTTGAAATGTTGGTTGGCATCCAACTACATGGTGATTGTTTTAACCGAGTACATGATTTTATAGATGTACTCCCACATTCATTTATTAGTATTCTTCATTATGCTAAAGGTGCAGTCAGATTTACCGTTGCTTTGCAAAATTTTAATGGAATCTGCATGATCAGGATTTTGAGGTGAGCGCAAAAAATTTCCCAGCGAAAATTTGTTTGTGTTGAAGTTGGTCACGCTGACTAAGAAAAAGGTGCTTGGTTCCCAAACGACATCTTTTAATGGGACAGTTCACCAAAAATGAAAATTAACCCATGATTTACTTACCCTCAAGCCATCCCAGGTGTATATGACTTTCTTCTTTTGGACAAATACAATCAGAGTTATATTAAAAAATGTCCTGGCTCTTCCAAGCTTCATAATGGCAGTGAATGGGTGTTAAGATTTTGAAGTCCAATAAAGTGCAACCATCCATCATAAAAAGTACTCCGCATGGATCTGGGGATTATTATAAGCCTTCTGAAGCAAATCGATGCGTTTTGTAAAAAAAAAAATCTATACTTAAAACTTACAAACCATAATCTCTAGCTTCCGCTAACTGTCGTACGCACATTCACAAGAGAGTGTCGTTCCAGCGGATGACGTACAACGTAAATGTAGCGTAAGCTCCAGTGAGAATATGCTAGTCTCACGAGAACCAAGTTTTGTTTACAGCAAAGGAAAACCAGTCTCCTCTTAGCTTATATCGAAATCCTCCAACATTTTTCTTTACAAATACTCATTTTGTACCTCTGATTCATGAACTGTGTTTTGTTTTGCTCTTTCCTCTGTGCTTCCATGTTCCCCTGCATCCCAAGTCATTCTTTTCATCAGAATTAAAAATGATGCATTAAGAGCCGGGGGGGAGAAAACTTTTTGAATTTGAAGATCAGGGTAAATTTAACTTATTTTGTCTTCTGGGAAGCATGTAAGTATCTTCTGTAGTTTCCGAAAGGCAGTAGCTACTAAATGAGAAAATATAATATTAAGGCAAAATAAGAAAAATGTACACGTTCTTTCTGTTCAAAAGTTTTTACCCCCAGCTCTTTATGCGTCTTCTTTCATTCTGAAGCATCAGTGGATCTCAGAATCATACAGTCAAGTGTTGAAAAGGGCTCAAAAATGCTGAAAAACCAAAGAATTTGTGGCACCTGAAGAATTTTTCTGAAGAACAGCAGACAGTTTAACTGTTCAGGACAAATAAGGGAATCACAAACAACTATCACAAAACAAAAAAACAGCTGTGGATCATTCAGGTAACAACGCAGTATTAAGAATCAAATGTATGTAAACTTTTAAACGGTCAAAATCAACTATTATTTTCTGTTGTGGACTATATGTAAAAATCTTGTTAAATATCTTACTCAGGTCAGTACTAAATAAAAATAACATGCATTTTGTACGATCCCTGTTATTTTGGTAAAATAATTAACATTTTGCTGATTCTGCAAGGTGTATGTAAACTTTTGACTTCAGCTGTATAATGGCAGTGAATGGCTGTTGAGATTTTTAAGTCCAATAAAGTGCATCCATCCAACATAAAAAGTACTCCGAACAGCTCCGAGGGGTTAATAAAGGCCTCCAGAAGTGAATCGATGCGTTTTGTATAAAAACCCCCCAATATTTTAAACGTTATAAACTGTAATCTCTAGGTTCCTCTAACTGTCACACGGGTGTTCACGAGAGAGTGGCGTTCCAGCGGATGATGTAGGACGTATGCATAGCATAAGCTCCGGTGAGAATATGCTAATCTTTTGAGAACTAAGTTTTGTTCACGTAAAAGGAAATATATCAAAGTTTTGTTCTTTAATCTACACGCCCGCGTTCGTCTCCGCATTCGTCTACATCCTACGTCATCTGCTCGAACGCCACTCTCTTCTGAACGTGCATACGACAGTTAGAAGAGTACAGGAAGAGATTAAAGTTGATAAAGTTTTAAATATGATTATTTTTCTTACACAAATGCATCGATTCACTTCAAAAGGGCTTTATTAACCCCCTGGAGTTGTGTGGAGTACTTTTTATGATGGATGGATGCACTTTATTGGACTTCAAAGTCTCAACACCCATTCACTGCCATTATAAAGCTTGGAAGAGCCAGGACATTTTTAATATAACTCTGCTTGTATTCGTCTGAAAGAATAAAGTCGAATACACATAGGATGGCTTGAGGGTGAGTAAATCATGTGGTAATTTTCATTTTCTACGTTCTTGACAATCTTTTCGTCTATGAAATGTTGCTAATGTGGCAAGTTTACCAGTTTTATTGTTCCACAAGTTCCACACAATAAACTTCCGTTTTCTGTTCTTTTCACTAGATCTAACACTGAAGAACAAAAGGAGAAAACCAATGGGTACAAGCTGGCTGAGAAAGAAGAAAACATCTCTAAAGTATAACCTCTCAAGATCTGATGAAATTACACTTGCAGTCCATCCACTTTTCCATCATTCACGTTTTGTCCTTGGCTCACTTTAAACAATCTGGTTGCATGCAATATTTAGATCAAAATGTTCAAGGAACTCTGACTATTTGAGGTCTGTTCTTCTTCAACCACATTCAAATCCAACAGGACCCAAAAAACCCTGTGATGACACGAAAGGAGACTAAAAAATATGTTGTTTTCATACAGCATGTAATTCACCTCTTCTGTATAACCCACCAGTTGACATCAAACCCGGTGCTTTGCGAAGCACGAACAGTCATACAATAATCTGTCGGGGTGGCCTTCCTTTGCTGTCCACCGGCATGTGACATCTCTCTGTGCAGTGCCAAGCAGACGTGGTGGGAAAAAGCAGCTTCTGCCCGAGGCTGCAAGGACGTTCTGGTTCAGCGTGGATATGTGGCGGCCCGAGATGGGTAGTTATGATGTCCCCACCCTGTATTTACTATTGTGCTGTTGGACCGATTAGAGTAATGAAAGGGTACGTGCTGAGCCAAGCTTTCGGTTCCCACTGAACACGCCACAAAACTGGCCTATTGTTCCTCGGCTTGAGTGTAGGTTGACCTTTGGCCTCTTATGGCCTGAGCAATCATGAGACTAAACGCCCATGCAAACCCTGTAACCCGTACAAATATATTGTACCGGAATGCTCAACCTTTCCCAGACTGCATAATAAGTGATTAGCTTGATGAACGGAGGGCTCGTTCCTGATTTTCAACATCCACCTTCACCTGTCATTTTTAAAGTGAGCAACGATCTTGATTAGCTGTTTGATTTGAGTCGACTCCACAGGAAGTTGATTTCCTGAAGGTTTGAGTTGTGTGGCATAGGAACTAATGGCCCAAATAATGATTATAATTTCCCTTGAGGATCTTGAAGCTGTGAATTCTGTGTGTATTTCCCTAACATGTTGGGAGGCTCAAAAGACCAGTTTCCATGCTGTTTCAGGCTTTTCTGGTAAAGCTGGTTAACCGTTTTTGCTGAAGATGACTGACCAAAGAACTTTGGTGGTTAAGCTTCTGTCATGACAACTCTAAGAGAGTTTAGCATGGTATTATCCACAGACATGCTGCTGTGAGCATGTAAGAAACTAAATAACCGCCATATATAACATACATGAAATCACTCCATAGCAGATCTATATCGGTGGAGCTGGGGAGGTGGAGGGTTTCTGAAGCGCTGCAACTGCTACAGCAAGCACTAGCCAATTATTTGAATGTTAAGCAGAAAGCTCACTGGCTGCTGATGGGGAAAAAAGAACCAATCAGATTGAGTTTAATGACAGAACATTGCATTTAAAAGCCCTTTTTTTGCACTCCAGCAGTCCCTGAATATTGGAATAGACTCTCCACAGATGGAAAATGCTAAGCGATGGCAAACAAAATGTGATTTTGATTTATTTTGCATGTTAGTTGTACACTGCACATATTTGTGATGAGCACTGTGAATTTTGAGGTATTATTTTTTATTGTATTTTTCCTCATTACGTGTCTTAAAAATTGTTTTGGTGTAGTGAATCTTTGTGTTGTGATGTTTTTGTGCTGACATTAAATTGACCTGATAAAGCACAAGATACAGTATTTATTAGTATTATTTTGTATATTATTTATTAGTACTTTTATTTATTTTTTTGTTGTGCATAAAACATATTCCTACTAAGGTATGAAATATAATGTACAAAATTTTGACTAAATTTTACAATTTGGTGTACTACTTTGATGTTTGATATTAGTTTAGTTTACAAACTACATTTGCAAAGTACATGAAGTAATATCTGATTATATATAATAAATTAGAATATAAATATATTTTCATAGCATTTATTTGTCACAAATTACAATAATGTATATTTTTTTGCATACTATGAAAACCGAAACACAATTCGGAAATAGAATAAAAGCATTAGGACAAACAAGAAAACAAGTTTTTAAAAGTTGCAGGTTAGGAGTTAAACTCCAAAGCATCTAATGATGTTATGTTAGAAAGGAATTGATGTCATCACAAAAACTCAACTAATTTCTTACTTGAAGACTAAAATAATCATTAAGTCTCTACAAGCTGCTTTGCTTATTGTGATGTAGCAAAAACAATGTTGGTTAATCTCTGTTACACCTGCTATAAACCATTATCATAAACAGTCTCAATATATTAATACTATTTAATATTATTTAATATTTATATTATTATATAAATATATTTTATATAGTTTGCTAATTATATAAATGTATATAATATATAATACTAATATTATATTTAATAATTTTATGTATTATTTTTTGGAAAGTAAGATTTTTTTTTTTTTTTTAAGAATTGTCTTCTGTTAACCAAGCCTGCATTTATTTGATGCAAAATACAGCAAAACCAGTAATACTGTGAAATATTTTTACTATTTAAAATTACTTCTTTCTATTTGAATATATTTTAAAATGTAATTTATTCCTGTGATCAAAGCAGCATCATTACTCCAGGCATCAGTGTCACATGATCCTTCAGAAATCATTCTAATACGCTTATTTTATTTTTTTATTTTATTTATTTATTTATTTTTTTTTTTTGGAAAGAAATGATAGAACTTTTATTTAGCAAGGATGCTTTAAATTGATCAAAAGTAACAATAAAGACATTTATAATGTTTCAAAAAGATTTCTATTTCAGAGAAATGCTGTTATAACTTTCTATTCACCAAAGAAACCTGAAAGAATTCTACTCAGCCGTTTTTTTAGCATAATTATAATAATAAATGTTTTTGAAATCAGAATATTAGAATGATTTCTGAAGGATCATGTGACTGGAGTAATGATGCTAAAAATTCAGCTTTGAAATCACAGGAATAAATTACATTTTAAAATATATTCAAATAGAAAGCAGTTATTTTAAAAAGTAAAAATATTTAAAAATGTTACTGCTTTTGCTGCACTTTGGATCAAATAAATGCAGGCTTGGTGAGCAGAAGAGACTTCTTTAAAAAAAAAATAATAATAAAATAACATTAAAAATCATACCGTAGTTTGATTTAGTTTACAAACTGCTACTCTTTACAAAATACATAAAATGATACACAATTATAATAAAGTAAGTATATAATTCAATAGCATTTATGTGTCCTAATAGCTTCTAATCAAATAAGTGCACAAAGTACCTGCAATTATATACACAAAATCCAATAAAAACCAATTCAATTTGGAAATACAATAAAAACATTTGGACAAAAACATATATTCCTCGTCTTTGTTATTTGTCGTGTTCTATTCACATATTAAATACATTGCTATACACTATAACTTTAGAACAAAAACACAACGGGGTAAAATGACTGTAGGACAAACGATTTTCACACATTAAATGTTAAGATGGTTTGTGCTAATTTTACTTTTTGATTATCATAGTCTTATGATGGACCATTTAAAATCTGGATTGTGTAAAACAAATCAAGTATAGAACATTAAATTCTATTATAACGTTTGAAAAGTAGCAGAAACAAATCATAAAATAATTAAATATTTCCAAGACAGTTGCTTTATATAGCTAATACAAACTTTTTTTAAAAAAAAATAAAAATCTACTGTAAGTAGAAAAACAAACAAACCCTGTTGACGCATAAAAAGAACAGGCCTCGTGCCTTTTATGTCTGAGTATAAAACAATAAACATAAAAGAAACATACGTGACTGAAGATCATGGCGCTATATTTTTGACGGTGTAAAACAATGCAATGGCGTCCTCTAGTGTTCATTGACCGGAGCACTCGTCATTTGTCGGTGATTGTTATTGTCATGTACTTCCGGGTACAAGTGCAGAGACGCGTCTGCAGCTGATCTGTTCATTCATATCTACATTAGTTTATAATCATGTATCACCAACCCGTACTGAAAAACAGACGGACTCTACTGGAGCGAGCTGAGAAGTTCATCTCCGATATATATTTCACAGACTGCAATCTTAGAGGAAGGTAAGCCATATACGCTGTTTCTTTCTATGCATACTAATGTTTCGTATTTAATTTTTCATGTTTATGCAAATTAACTGGACGTTATTCAGCTTAAACTTGCGAATTATACTCCACATGTCTTTAAATAATCGTTATTTAGCAGTTTATTCATGTAAGCTGTTCCTTGAGAGTTAACAGAAGACCTTTGATCTTGTTTACTCTAGTTGATGGTTTGTTTTGAGTGGTGATTTAAGCACTCTCATTCTCTGCAGACTGTTTGGAGACACTCATCCACTTGAATCCATCTCCGTGTTCCTGTCAGATAAACGTATTCCTTATTCAGAGGCCATCCAGCAAAGTTTTAAGCTTTGTGAAGTTGGTGACGCATTCGGGCCCACGTAAGTTGCATAAATTGTGTACTCTCTGATAAATTGTGTATAGTCGCGTAGTGAATTTAATGTATCACAGATGGTGGACATGCTGGTTCAAAGTGGTCTTAAAGATCCCAGAGGCCTGGAGAGGGAAGGAGGTCCACCTGAGATGGGAGAGCGACGGAGAGGGAATGGTGTGGCGGGATCAACAACCTGTCCAGGTCAGGAAGGACAGAATTAGAATCGCATGAATAGCTTGCTGAATGTTTACGAGTGTATTCAATGTGAATTATTTTTCAGGGTTTGACCAAGGAAGGTGAGAAGACCAGTTATGTTTTGACCGAGTGCTTGAAGGACAGTGAACCTCATGGGTAAAGAAAAATCTTTTAATATAGCTTGAATTGATATACTTTTAATTAAGTTGGCTTGAGAAAGCCAGCTTAATGATCTACTGTTTAAACTTCTTCTGAGCCAGAATTTAAACACTATCTCCTCCAAGAGCTTTCGAGCTACAACCACCAAACTCGGTCCAGCCCTTCAGACTGGTCTGACTTGGGTTGCTACATCTTTTCAGACTGATCCAGCTTATGGTTTACGTAAACCAGACTATAAAAACCACCAAAAATCCCATTGACTTACCTTGACGGAATGTTCAAATGACCCAAGAACACTCATCAAACTCCAACTGTCAAAATTCAAATTTAAACTCCCAGAATTCCTTAAGGCTCAAGCTTCCCTTCTATGTATTATTTCTAATCCATTTAGACTCATTCAAACTCATCTAATACATCTAATTTTTCTAATCTACTTAAATGATACTAGCAATATGCTAATCATGCTTGCAAACATGCTAGTAACATGCAAATGGTTCTAGGATCATGCTGGTAATTTGCTAATCATGTTAGCAACATGCTAGTAACTTGCTAATCATGTTAGAAACATGTTAGTAACTTGCTAATCATGTCAGTAACACGGTAGTAACATGTTAATCATGCTAGAATCATGTTAACAACTTGCTAGCAAAAGGCTAATAACATGCTAATCATGCTAACATGGTAGTAACATGCTAATCATGTGAGAATAATTCTAGCAACATGTTAGTAACTTGCTAATCATGCTAGGATTATGGTAGTAACATGTTAGTAACTTGTTAATCATGTTAGAATCATGCTAGTAGCTTGTTAATCATGCTAGAATCATGTTAGCAACATGCTAGTAACATGCTAATCATGCTAGAATCATGTTAACAACTTGTTGATCATGCTGGCAACAGGCTAATAACATGCTAATCATGCTAACATGGTAGTAACTTGTTAATCATGCTAGAATTATGGTAGCAACATGTTAGTAACTTGTTAATCATGTTAGAATCATGCTAGTAGCTTGTTAATCATGCTAGAATCATGTTAGCAACATGCTAGTAACATGTTAATAATACTAGAATCATGTTAGTAACATGCTAATTATGCTAGAATCATGCTAGTAACTTGCTAATTATGCGAGAATCATGCTAACAGCTGGCTAATCATGCTAGAATTTCGCTACTAACTTGTTAATCGTGCTAGTAACTTGCTAATCATGCTAGAAACATGCTAGTAACATGGTAGTAACATGTTAGAATCATGTTGGTAACATGCTAGTGACTTGTTAATCATGTTAAAATCTTGCTAGTAATTTGTCAGTCAAGCTAGTAACATGTTAATCATGTTAGCAACATGCTGGTAACATGCTAATCATGATAACATGATGCTATAAACATGTTAGAAACATGCTAGTAACTTGCTAATCATGCTAGCAACATGCTAGTAACTTGCTAATCATGCTCGAATCTTGCTAATCATGCTAGCAACAGGCTAATAACATGCTAATCACGCTAACATGCTAGTAACTTGTTAATCATGAGTTATCATAGAATTATACTAGTAACGTGCTAATCATGCTAGAATCATGCTAGTAACATGTTAGTAACTTGTTAATCATGTTAGAAGCGTGTTAGTAGCTTGTTAATCATGTTAGAATCATGTTAGCAGCATGCTAGTAACATGTTAGAAGCGTGTTAGTAGCTTGTTAATCATGTTAGAATCATGTTAGCAGCATGCTAGTAACATGTTAGTAACTTGCTAATCATGCTCAAATCTTGCTAGTAACTTGCTAATCATGCTAACAACAGGCAAGTAACATGCTGATCATGTTAGAAAAGTGCTAGTAACATGTTAATCAGGCTAGAAAACATGCTAGTAACTTGCTAATCATGCTAACAACATGCCAGTAGCTTATTCATGCTAGAACCATGTTAGTAACTTGTGAGTCATGCTAACAACATGTTAGTAACAGGCTAACAACATGCTAATCATGCTAACAACATTGTAATCAGCCTATAAAAATGCAAGCAACAAGCTAATCATGTTAAAACATGATAACAACATGTTAAATCACGTAAGCAATGTGTTAAATCATGCCAGCAACATCATCTTTCATACTCAGTTTCATACAACTGCTTCAAACTTTCAATCTAGGCTTTCTCAAGCCAACTTAAAGTTTGTTCTCAAACTTTACTCATCTAGTTAAATCTTCCCATTTTTATCTCATGTTTCAGAATTACCCTATATGTGGAACTTGCATGTAATGGACTTTTTGGAGCTGGAAAAGGTTCCATGATCGCTGCTCCTGACCCAAACAGGAAGTTTACTCTTCAGAAAGCAGAGCTTGTTGTTTTCAATCGAGACGTCAGAGAGCTTCTCACTGACTTTGAGATGCTCGTAGACATTGTTAAGGTATTTTCACACTGTGACGTTAAAGCTGGCAGGGAATCAAGAATGTATGCTCTAAATACACATTCTTGGTTTGTTGTTAACTGTTTTTGGGCAGTTACTTGGTGAAGGAGAGCAGCGCGGATTCCAGGCCTTGTATACAGTCAATGAGATGGTGAATCTGTGCGATCCAGCCAATCCCAGTTCATTTGCTGCTGCTCGAAGTCTAGCCCAGAGGTTTTTTGGACAGAAAAATGGGGAGAGTCAGCACGTGGTACATGCCATGGGTCACTGCCATATTGACTCTGGTAATGTTTAATACCTGTTAGTTCACTGTTAGTTCACTGTGACACAAAAAGTAGTTATTTTTTCAGTTATACAGCTGTTGGGAATTTAAAATGTACAATTAATTTTATTTTAGAAATTATTAAGAAATGTTATTAAAAAATTATGACTTTTTTCAGCAAGGACACGCATTAACATGACCAAAAGTAAAGTCCATATATGACCATGACCAACATGACCAAAAGTAAAGTCCATATATATATGTATATATATATATATATATATAAACAATTGTTTTAAGTTGTAATAATAATTTATCATTTTTCATTTGTACTATATTCTTAGTATACTAAGTGGAAAAAACACTAGCCTTCAAAAGTATATATATATATATATATTTACTTTTTTAAAAAAATGAAAAACATGACATCATTATTACAATTAAAACTATTTTTTAAATATATTTTTAATATTTTATATATATATATATATATATATATATATATATATATATATATATATATATATATAATTCTTTTTTTTTTTTTAAGAAATTATTACTTTTTTTCAGCAAGAACACATTAACTTGACCAAAAGTAAAGGCAGCAAAGACTTTTATATTGTTACAAAAAGTTAATTTAAATAAATGCTGTTCTTGTGAACTTTTTATTCATCAAAGAAATCTGAAAATAAATAAATAAGTACATTTAAGAAAAGCATATGTATATATTAGAATGATTTCTCATGTGACACTCAAGACTGAAGTAATGGCTGCTGAAAATTCAGCTTTGCATCATAGGAATAATATTAAAAATATATTTATAAAATAGTTTTAATTGTAATGATGTCATGTTTTTCATTTTTTAAATTCAAAATATATTTAAATTGTTTTAAATTGTAAAAATAATTTTGCATTTTTAAAATGTTTACTATATTTGTGGTAGAATAAGTTAAAAAAAAAAAAACACTAGCCTTCAATTTTTTTTTTTTTAATTAAGTAAAGGCAGTAAATTTAATTGGCAGTAAGTTTATATTGTTGCAAAAAATCTATTTAAATAAATGCTGTTCTTGTGAACCTTTTATTCATCAAAGAATTCTGGAGAGAAAAAAAACATTACAATTTCTATTAAACATAAATAATAAATAATAATTAAACAGTGAATAATAATTCACATTTTTCATTTTAAAAATTCAAAATATATTAAAATAAAAAAAAACAAATGTTTTAAATTATAATAATAATTTCACTTTTTGTTTCATTTTAATATTAAAATATACTTAAACCACAATTATTTTACACTGTGATAATGATTTAGAATTTTTCATTTTTACTATTTTTTTAATAAGTGCAAAAATAAAAAAAAAAACAACAAAAACAAAATACACTAGCCTTCAGAAGTCTTTTTTTTTATTATTATTATTACTTTTTTTCAGCAAGAACACATTAACTTGACCAAAAGTAATATATATATATAAGTTTTAATATAACTTTTTTTGTATATATATAATACAAATTAATTATTTCACATTTTTCATTTTTAAAATTCTAAATATATTTTTTGTAATTGTAATAATAGTTCTACATTTTTTTTTATTTCACAAAACTGCAATACATATAAATTTGGAATTGTAGGGAACATAACAAATGTTAGATCACGTTGAAAATGTTCAATCCTCTCCTCAGCTTGGTTGTGGCCATATGAAGAGACCATCAGGAAGTGTGCTCGCAGCTGGGTCACTGTGATCAGACTGATGGAGAAGAACCCAGAATTTGTCTTCACATGCTCACAAGTAAGTTTTTCAGCCATGCTTACAGATTTTCTTCCTATTTATTCACAACGAGAAGGAATTATGATGTAAACATCGTAAATACTGTGTTAAATCAAATGTTTATAAGTCAAATGCAATGATTTTTTAGATTAAGTTATGGCATAAAAGATAGCATTAGCTCAATACAAAGCAATAGACGACAATAAAATGCCCTCATGATAGAAAAAACAACCGTGTATGTTCAGGCGCAGCAGTTCCAGTGGGTGAAGAACTGGTATCCGAGCCTGTTCTCAGAGATCAAGCAATTTGTGCAAAAAGGCCAGTTTATTCCTGTCGGAGGCACGTGGGTAGAAATGGTAGGATGGAAATATACTACACAAGGTTTCTTCACCAAACTCTGTTCAGAACTAGCTAAAATATATTTAACAACTGGTTTGTACTGCTTCCTTTGTATTAGGATGGCAACTTGCCGTCTGGGGAGTCCATGGTCAGACAGTTTCTACACGGCCAGAACTTTTTCAAGGAAGAATTTGGACATTACTGTAAAGAGGTACCACTCTTTGTACATTCCCTCACCATGACACAATAGTCATTTTCTCTACTTTGTTATCAGTGTTGATGCAGGTGTGTGCAGTAACTAATGGGCACAGGGAATGAAATCTTTTTTAAATAAATCTGCAGTTTACCAGGGAAAAAAACAGATAATGAAAGGAAAAACAGTGCATATCTTTTCTCCGCCAAGGCTGAGTTCTTGAGAACCTGAAAGCAGGGGATATGAGCCTGTATATCTGTCAGACACAACCCACAGATGGGCCTTGAGAAGAGATAACGAAATGAAGCATTTTTAATAACTTTTGACTAAGTTATAAGATTAATTTGAAAAGGATCATTTTGAACCATATCGATATAAAAATACATAGAGAACGAAAATATATTCCATTTTTTGTTATCGACAACGTGAAGTACATTAAACATTACATTGTCAGGGTTTCCCAACACTGGGTTGGAAGACTAATTGATTAAATTATAAAAATGTAAATAAATAAATAAATAAATAAAACTCTAAAATAAGATGAAATATTTTGTTTACTTGCATGTCGTCGGAACATCAACTAACATTAGAATGTGTTGTTAAATTATTGAAATAATAACTTAAAATCTCAGGAGGTACTTGTGGACCACAAACCAGTCATAAGGGGCAATTTTTTGAAATTGAGATTTAAACATTATCTGAAAGCTGAATAAATATGCTTCCCATTGATGTATGGTTTGTTGGGATATGATGCAACTATTTCAAAATCTGAAATCTGATGGTGCAAAAAAAATCTAAATATTGAGAAAATCTCCTTTAAAGTTGTCCAGATGAAGCTCTTGGCAATGCATATTACTAATGAAAAAATTAAGTTTTGACATATTTACGGTAGGAAACGTACAAAATATATTCATGGAACATGATCTTTACTTAATATCCTAATGATTTTTGGCGTAAAAGAAAAATCGATCATTTTGACCTGAAGGATCCTTAGATCCTTACATGCAAAATGTTGTGTTGTGTTTTAATTTAATTTTTTTTTTTTTTTAATAATCATTAGTTGTTCATATAATTATTTAATTATTCATTATTTGTTTATTTTGATTATTTAAGTATTTTATCATTTAATTATGTTTAATATTTTATATTTCTTATTATTTTCCTTGCTTATGCATTTTCATTATTGTTCAGTCTCATGATTGTGGGGTTTCATGAATTGTTTGGAAATAGATAAGAGGGGATGTTTATGGAAATCCAAGGTTTATGGGATGTGATGTTGTCATTAATTAATTAAAAAAAAAAAATCTAAATATTGAGATAATCTCCTTTAAAGTTGTCCAAATGAAGCTCTTGGCAATGCATATTACTAATGAAAAAATTAAGTTTTGATATATTTACGGTAGGAAATTTACAAAATATATTAATGGAACATGATCTTTATTTAATATCCTAATGATTTTTGGCATAAAAAAAAAATCGATCATCAGACGAAGTCTGAACATTGAGACATACGCAACTAAGACTGTTCAATAAATTCTGTTATACCCTTTATCATTATCACTTCGTCTCCTGCTTCTGCTCTTTTCTGGCTTCCATCGGTCAACTCCTTGACTGACAGAAAACTGTTTAACACTCGTTTTGGGTATTTTTGAATACCAGACACCTGCTGACTAGTTATTCTATTACCGGAAAAACTGATATATTCTGACGTGATCTGGTGTCCGGGGCTGGATCCTAATTATTGTCTTGGCGAGGGGACTTGATCTAACAGACCCATACAATGTATTTTTGGCTATTGCTACAAATATACCTGTGCTACTTAAGACTGGTTTTGTGGTCTGGGGTCACATATTAGATCAATGATTTGTGCATTTTAACATGTTTAAAGAACAGAAGCCTTCTGAAGACATAGCAGTACATCCCTAAATGACTCACTGAGTGCTAATTCAAATAGTAAATAAAATGTGTTTATCGGAAGTTGATTAACTATGCATCAATAAATAATAACTGTAATCTTTTACAACCTAATCTAATTACAAGTATTTAATTTGTAGAATCGAATTACATGTAATCTGATTATACAGAAAAGATAAAAATTTGAGAACATCCTGTAATTTCTTTAATTTCAAGGTCATTGCTTAGTGCTTTTTGAAGTTGTCGGGAGTAGAAGCGCAGTTTTTCTAAGCATATTTCATAAATTAATTGTATTCTAAAGCATAGTATAAAAAACTTAAAATGAGATATTTGAAAAAGAACTCTGATCAAAATTACAGAACACTCAGATATCTTCAAATTATTACTGTTAATCTGGTGCTAATCAGCCACCGTGAGAGAAGTTGGTCATTCCAAATCTGTGATTTCTCAAATATTGCAGGTTTACTATGACGCTAATTCCAGTCCCCCAAAAAGGCTAGTTGTCCACGTAAGACAAGTGCCCGAGAAGATAGAATAATGCAGATACACTCAATGGGGAATAGGTTCAGCACTGCAGCTGGAATTGCTTACCAGTTCAGTGCTGAACATGGTTTGGATCTGTCTCAGCTCTGAAAGTGCACTCTGCAACAGGCTAAGCTCACCTTTGAGGAGCTTGTTGTGTAACCAGAGAAGAACTGGTCCAATGTTCATTTTAGTGATGAGAGCAAGTTTCGTTTATATGAGTCTAATGGGAAACATTTTGTTTAGCATCAAACTGAGGAAAGACTGAAGCCTAAGTGTGTAAAGAAGTCAGTGGAAGGTGGAGGAGGAAGTGCCATGGTTCGGAAGGTGTTTTCTGCAGCAGGAGTTGGGTCTCTTATATAGATACATGGCAGGGTAAATGCAAATGTTTATCAGAACCTCCTTCAGCAACATGCAGATCCTTCCCTACAAGCATCTTTCAATCATCCTGCAATTTTCATGCTCTGTCAGTTAAAGCAGTTCTTTGAAGCTGATCTAAACCCAATCTCTGGAAACTCCTTTGCGACAAAGTTATGGTTACTGTTCTCTAATTTTGATCACTGTGTGTTCTACAAAATAAAGGTTTTTGTTGAAACACCTTGGTTATTTTGTCAAACATGTTAGTAGAACAGTAGTATACCTACAGCTAATGCTCCTTCAGATTCTACAGATTTTTTCATTATGCTAGTCACTGTTCTACACACACACGCACTAATTTAATGTACTAAATCATTGTCTACTGTATCTCACACAGTTCTGGCTGCCAGACACGTTTGGTTACTCAGCACAGCTGCCTCAAATCATGAAAGAAAGTGGGATCTCTCGTTTTCTTACTCAAAAGCTAAGTTGGAACCTTGTTAACACATTCCCGGTAAGTACCTGCCACATCTGTATGTGTAAATTATGGTTGTTTTGACATTTAAAGCACATAAATCCTCTTTCCACCAGCATAACACATTCTTTTGGGAAGGTATTGATGGGACGCAGGTCCTCACGCATTTTCCTCCGGGTAACTCCTATGAGATGAAGGGTAAAGTGGAAGATGTATGTATGTCATGTGATGTATCATTTGAGAGCTCCCGCTAATGAACGGCCATCTAATGTCTCCATTTTTTTTTTTTGACTCAACACAGTTGGTTAACACAGTGAAGAACAATAAAGACAAGGGACGAGCCAATCATAGTGCCGTATTGTTCGGTTTTGGAGACGGAGGCGGTGGTCCCACTCAGCTAATGCTAGATCGTCTACAGCGTGTTCGTGACACTGATTGCTTGCCAAAGTCAGTTTCCTTTTCCGTCTGTCTCAGGATGTAACACAAAATCACTCATTTCCAGTTGTTTACATTAAAATGCCCTTAGTCTGTGAGACAGATACGTGACGTCAATGATGGATAATTACCAGAATCAGTCTTTATTTAGTAATGATTCAAGATAATTGTGATTGTGTAATCCAGGGTTCAGATGTCAAACCCTGATTTCCTGTTCTCTCAGCTGGAATCGGACTCATCCCTTCTGTGCACATGGGTGGGCGAGCTCTTCCTTGAGCTACATAATGGCACATACACCACACAAGCAAAGGTGTGTATCCATCTCCCAAATCCCAATATAGTGCACTTTCAGATTGACAAAATGAATGAACTTGCACCTCCATTAGTTTTCACTGATAATATGATAAATAATGATAAATAATAGTTTCCATATAATATGCTTTTGAGAATTAACTGCATTTTCTGGTTACTGTGCCTTTAGAAGTTTGTGAATTACCTCAGTTATGACTGGCTAACCTCAACTTGGAAGTGTAATTCAAAACATAATTCATCAGGGTTGGGTCTCCCAAAAGCATTCTGCCACCTAATGGTCCCTAAGACTTAACTCATGATGGTTTTGAGAAGCCCAGCCCAGATATATAAAGGGCGTCATTTGCTAATAGTTTTCCAATGTCAATATTGTCAATGTCTGAATGATTAGCTTGATTCATGTGGTAGATTACATTTACATTGGTCTGTTTTAACCAACAAGGCCATGATATGCCCCCTTTTAATTTTTTTTCTGTAGATAAAGTTGGGAAACCGCCAATGTGAAGCTTTGCTTCATGACATTGAGGTGGCAAGCTGCCTAGCCTTCTGTAAAAAAGAGTGCTTCAAATACCCAGCATGCAAACTTCAAGAGCTGTGGAGGCAAGTACTAATGCATTACAGATCCTAGTGATAAGAGCATTGCTTAGATCTCAAGTGACTCTCTGGATGTCTTTTAGATGGCTTCTACTTAATCAGTTCCATGACGTGATTCCTGGCAGCTGTATTGAGATGGTTGTTAAGGATGCTTTACAGTATTATGACGGTAAACCATCTGCCTGTCTGTCTATATTCTGTCCTCTAACCATCGATTTTAGAAGAAGAAGTAGTAGTATTAAATAAATATTTAAAAATTCAGTTATCATATTACTCACCCTCATGTCATTCCAACTCTGCATTATTTTCATTCTTTAGTGGAGCATAAAAGATGATCTTTTTCATTCAGTCTAAATGAATGGGGGCTGTCTGTGTCTAGCTTTAAATATGGGGGATGGGGTGGGGAATCAGTCGCATAAAATTACTAAAAAGTATTCCAGACAATTCAGGCATTCTATTTCAAATCTTCTAATGTCATTTGATAGCTTTGTGTGGGCAGTATATTGAATTTAAAGTCATTAAAAGTTTTGCCCTTAAGCAATCTCAAATCTCAGTCACACTCAAATTTGAGACTCATGAGAAACAGTGGCACTCGGTATTGCTGACAGCAAAATTAGTGTAATGTATCCTCACATGGCATATTTCAGAGCTGTGGTGGAGGAATAAGGACTTAAAGGGTTAGTTTATCCAAAAAATAAAATTCTGTCATTAATTACTCACCCTCAGTTCGTTTCAAACCCGTAAGATCTTCGTTTAGTTTTGGAACACAAATTAAGATAATGACAGTAATGACAGAATTTCTGTTTTTGGGTGAACTATCCCAAAAGTAATTGCAACTGGCTTCCCCAGTTGCAACAACTTCTATTTTTATGCAACTTTGTATGACTTGAGAAGATTTGGAATCCATATGGAAAACATGTGTAAACATTCTGCCTGTCATCCTATCCCTTCATGTTGGGTTCGGAAGGACATGAGGATGAGTAAAAGATGACAAAAACGTAAAAATATGCTGAAAGACGTATAATCATGGCCACAAAGTATGACAAATCTAACATGAGAAGTAATGGGTCTCGATGATTCATAAGATGAGCTACACTTTCTGTGTTATCTGTGGTATCCCTAATAGACTGCATCATCACTTAAACTTCATATTTTCCAGAGATATGCACCACAGGGTCAAGACTACTTCTTGCTGCTTGTGAATCCCTGGGATCCACTCCTGGGAAGGGTGTAGGATCCAGCATGGCTGTGTTGAATACTTTACCTTGGGAGAGAACTGAAGTCATATCACTGCCAGCCGAGGACACTCAAACAAGATTAGGTACTTTCCACAAACAAAATGGAACTTTGTTCAGACGACCTTATTTTTGGGTAAACCTTCAAGATATCGCCTACTCATGTAGGAGATAAATAATAGGGTAAGATTTCTTTAAAGTAGAGAAAGGCTCTTTGAACCACATCCATCATTATGGACCGTACCTGTTTCCACAGTCTTGGTGAAAGTACCTAGTGTGGGCGTAGCTCAAGTCATAGAGACGACAGAGCCTAAGGATTTTGTTTCCGTCACAAAGATGGTACTTGATTCCCTTGGAAATTTTCTAGCATTTCAAGTTTTTCTTTAACCCACACATTTTCGTCATTCAGTGGGTGCTCTTTGTGATGCAGGTCGATGGGACTATTATAATGGAGAATGGTCTTTTGAAGGCCACTATAGACCAAACAGGTCATTTGATGTCCCTGCTATTGCTCCAAACAAACAGGTGGGTCATAATATAGGGCCTTCCAGAAAAGTGGAAATCTTATAAGATTGTTTATAGTACTTACTGCAAAACACTGTTATGACTTCAGAGAAACCATTTCTGAGGGTTGCCTCGGGAACCAGTTTGCTTTGTTTGATGATGTACCTCTTTATTGGGATGCCTGGGATGTGATGGATTACCACCTTCAGACAAGGTGAGTCTGTTTTTTGTCACTGCAGTGAGTGGGATCAGATACTGATCCAGTATAAACCCAGCTTTGAACTCTGTATGAACCCAAGTTAATGTCATATTCTTAATGGCAATTACACTACTTTCCCAGGAAGCCTGTAATTGAGGTCATCGAACCTGCCAAGGTGGTGAGATCAGGGAGACTTCAGGGCAGTGTCTCCTTCTCTCTAAGGATTAGCGGAAAAAGCACTATTAGACAGGAGATTCTTCTGGATGCTTGCTGCCCCTATATCAAATTCAACACGCAGGTGAGCGAAGATGAATTACTTTATACTTGTCATCTTATGCTTGATATGCAATCAACCGACTGCTCAAGAAACTTGGTGAAACGTAATGGATATCTCGTTTCCAGGTGGACTGGGAAGAGTCACATAGGTTTCTGAAGGTAGAGTTCCCTGTGCAGGTGCGCAGCCCAAATGCTACCTATGAAATCCAGTTTGGACACCTGCAGAGGCCCACTCATAGAAACACCTCTTGGGACTGGGCACGCTTTGAGGTAGTGTGTACTTAGTTTAATCCTTCTTACATAAATTTCACCCTCAATTCTTGCAGTTCTTCTCAAGAGTCCACATGCTGGTAACATCACAGTAGAAGTCAAGTAGTAGTCTACTATTACTAGTGGTGCCACGGATTACAAAACTCACGGTTCGGGTCACTCACGGTTTTTGAGTCACGGATCGGACCATTTTTCGGATCAGCAAAAAAGGGGAGGAATCAAATGTAATTTGCTTTCCATTTATTACAAGAACAGTATGGCAAGAAACTTTTGGTTTTATCAAAAATAACTTCTTTCAGAAATTCTTGTTTTAATTTTTCTGATAATCAAATACAGACATTAAACATTTAATCATTTTTAATGGAATGAAAATTAAACCCTTTTATTTCTTGCCAAACAAACATTTTTTTCTGTTATTGTTATAATTTCTGCATTTAATTGTTTTATTTAAATTTGCCAGAAATAGGAATATTTAAACACCTACGTTATACTGTACAAAAGGAATACAAGACTAATACATTTCTGTTACATGTTAAACATTACTTTTATTTTGACAGGTTGCCGGTTAGTTTTTGTGTGTATACACTATGATATGATGCTAATTTTCTCAAATGAACCGGTAAAATTTACACTAAGTGACTCTTACAGCAGTTCTGGAGATTAAGTTTATGCGTTTATGTCGTCATATAATGAGACGCAGAGGCTGAAAATAACCGAGAGCGTCACCTGTGCTTCACTATTTGTGTAGTAAACAAAGCCACGTCTCCGCCATTCATTACAGAGCCAAGCGGAACACGGAGGATTCATATTTGAACCGCCTTTTTGCGTTTTAATATTCACAGACACTAGTCCATATCGCGATTCGAATTAAGTGAGAGACCTACTTTTGATTTATTAATCCAAAAATCTACGAATTCTGTGGCATACCGTGCTGTAGAGTAAATCCGTTTTCATGAATGGACTCCGCAATCTCGGAGGAGAAATTGTAGACGCATGACCACGTAACGTAATGTTAGAGAAAGAAATGACATGCCGTTGTGTAAATAAGATAAATAACATAAGGCTATTTCGTTTGTTCAATAAAAGAACAAGATATAGACCTGTTCTATAGGAAAGGTAACCTTAAATGACGTCTGTTGTGATCTGGCGCTATATAGAAAATAAAGTTTACTTGACCTTCAAGGGGTTCGGAGTTGGTTCGACTGGCAAGACTTATAAGAACTGGTTTGCCTTTCTACGGGCTAGAGAGCCACCACAGAACCAGGTCTTACGTTACTGAATACATCTTATCTTTCCCAGCAACGCCAGAGCAGCAAGGGCAAGCACAAACACACCAGGCTTGCTCAAGATGCGTTAGCTCTGCGGAGGCCAACCGGCGCTCGACACCAAAGCACCGTGAGCCCCCCTAATATAATGGCAGGGTAAACACTGTAATCTACAAGTTTTAAAAATGAGTTAATCCGCGGGTCGTGATCCGCACGGATCAACCGCGATCCGTTGCACACCTAACTATTACCCCATTTCCACCAGGGAAGTCGAGCGCTAGTTTCGGAGCTAGAGCCTAGTTTTAAATCGGTTCTTTTTCTTTCGACACCCTAAGCACCATTTCGGCACCAGGGAAAGTGGTTCATAAGTAACACCAAAACCAGTGGCGGTTCTACACGGAGGCCTAGGGAGGCCCGTGCCTCTGTAGACATGTCCCTGGCCACCCCTGTGGCCCCCCCGTGCTGACCAAATAAAACAATTATGAATTTATTAAGATTTTACACACGAGCGCCAAAAGCGGAACTAATGCGACGCATCGTTCTACACGGGTAAATTAGAGCGGCGCACCGAAACACCGTGGCGCTGCTCGGTGAATGAGAGCGCAGCAACAACTAACTAACACTGTATTTGTACACTATACTGTATTTATCATTTTTTTTATGGCCCTACCTCTTTTGCACCTGCACTCACTCTTGTACATAATAAATGTTTGTATGATTTTAAAGTAAAATAAAGTTTATAATCTTTAAATATCATTTGTTGTCATTTTTTAATGTGCCCCTCTGGTTAAACACTGGCCCCTTCTTGGCCCCCCTAGTAAAATTTGTCTAGAACCGCCACTGACCAAAACATTTCTGGTCTAGTGATTTGTTTGCTGCTTCTTTCATAGTCACAGAGCTTATTTTACCATAGAAAATCAGTGAAGAATAACATCTGATGTTGGCACAGCGCTCTTCAGAAGAAAAGTAAAATCAGTAAAAATCAGCAAGATTCATCTGCGGTGCAGGTATCAGATCACTAAAAAACAAAAAACATCTCTGAGCATGTTACTATCAGAATTGTCGTCACAGATTCACGCATACTTTGTACTATGTAAAAAGGACATTTTATATCTGAGAAACAAGTTATCGTTTAGCACCTTATGAAACTATTTGGGAACAGAGTATTAATAATAAACATGAACTAGACATTCTTAGACTCACAGCATTCATCATGTTACAGTGTACACAATATTACTTTTATATCGTATTTTGTTTTATATTATATAGAACATGAAAACTTCATCGCGTCCTAAGAAATTTAGATACAATTAACTACCTATCATTTTCAAAATGTTTTACTCGATTTCAAACATTTTAGCTAGGAATCATAGTTTAGGAAAAAACAAGTTAGTAAATGTGTTCAAGCTTATGTCAAAATAGCACCTTAACTAATGCAAAAAAAAAAAAAAAAAAAAAAAAAACTTACTCATCAGGATCTCTTTCTCCGGACCAGCCGCACGTCACGTTGTGTTCTTCATCTGAGGTGAATTCTGTGTTATTCCTATCAGCGTTTCTTCCAGAAACGAACAATAGCCGAGATGAACTTGATGAATCATCAAGCTTTGTTTACGATGATGTGAGTTTAGGTTCCTTTTATTGAAGCATTTCTAAAAGCAGTTTGCGAAGGTAGTGAAGACTGAGAAAGCATCCTATTTTCGTTAATTTAAAGCAGCACACAGTTCAGTTTTTACTGTGAGTGTGCACAAATAAAACACTGTGGGTCCTGCATGGGACAGCCCAAAGTGGGGGCTGAGTGGAGGCTGCCCTACACAAAGCAGAGTGGGCCCACAACATGCCCTCAGTATATCCACACTGGACTGGGCGTGGGCATACTATAGGCTCGGAAGGGAACATGGTGGCCGGAAAGCGGTGCTCATGAGAGCCTTTTAGAAATATAAATTGGTAAATAAGACACTTTACGGCAGGATTAGGCAACTCCGGCACTCAAGGTCAAGTGCCCTGCAGAGTTTAGCTCCAACCTTACTAAAGTCTGCAGGACAGCTGACATATACCTCTCTTCCACCAAGGCAGTTTAAGTGCTGGTTCAGAGCCAGAGCTTAGTTTCAAATCAGTTCTTTGTCTTTCGACACTCAAAGCATCAGTTCGGAACCAGGAAAAGTGGTTCATAAGTAGCACCAAATCATTGCTGGTCTAGAAGTAAGAACCACTTACGTTAGGGGCTGGGGGCGGGGTTACCTTGACCAACAAGACGAACAGAAACTTTTGACTGCCATTTTTGAAATAGCAGCTAAACAAGAACACGTTGGATTCGTCGTGTTTGGATGTTGATGTAGGTTCACAAAGCCATGAACATCAATAGCAATGCCTATTGTTGATATTAGGCTTGTTCGGGATATGCCAGTGCTGCACGGACTGGTTGGTGTGTGGCATTGAAGTACCGCAAGAGCAATTCAAAAGCTGTTGTCTGCGCTCCAATAGCTCACGGTGCTTTGGTGTCTAGCGCCGGTTGGCCTCTGCAGAGCTAGCGCATCTTGAGCAAGCCTGGTGTGTTTGTGTTTGCCGTTGCTACTCTGGCATTGCTGGGAAAGATGAGATGTATTCAGTAACGTAAGACCTGGTTCTGTGGTGGCTCTCTAGCCCATAGAAAGGCAAACCAGTTCTTATCTTGCCAGTCGAACCAACTCCGAACCAGCAATAGCACTGGCTCTGAACTAGCACCCATTCATGCTGTTGGAAAAGGGGTAATAGTGAGCTGGGAAGGGTACATGGTGGCAGTAAAGAAGTGCTCATGAGAGCCAAATAGAAACACAAATTAACACAAAGAGGACACCTTGCGGCAGGGTTGGGTAACTCTGGTCCTCAAGGTCAACTGCCTTACAGAGCATCAACCCTAAAATTGTTTGGAGGACAGTGGACTCTATGCCGGAGCTCCCCAGCCTTGCTCTATGGCAGGGGTGGCGATCTCCAGTCCTGGGTAGTCGCAACCCTGCAGAGTTCAGCTCCAACCCTAATTAAAACTCATTTGCCTGTAGCTTCCTAGTAACCCTTCAGACCTTGATTAGCTTGTTCAGGTGTGTTTGATTGGGTTGAAGCAAAACTCTGCAGGGCTGCGGCTCTCCAGGACCGACGTTCACCACCCCTGCTCTATGGTCTATAACAGGGGTGCCCAAACTCAGTCCCGGAGGGCCGATGTCCTGCAGAGTTTAGCTCCAACCCCAATTAGACACACCTGAAGCAGCTAATCAAGCATTACTACAGTGGGCATACTAGAAACTTTCCGGCAGGTGTGTTGAGGCAAGTTGGAGCTAAACTCTGCAGGACACCAGCCCTCCAGGACTGAGTTTAGACACCCCTGGTCTATAAACTGGATAGACTTAGTGTATCCAAGGCTACAAGTCAACAAAGTCCACAAGTACTCTGTTTGGGACACTTGTTGGGAAGTGTACAATTCAGTAACTTGTCCACCAACAAAATCCGGAAAAAAAAATCATATGGTAAACCTTGATTCTTTAGCTCAAATCAAGCTAAAATCTGCATTTTTTCTAGTTCAAGGGTGCCCAAACTTGGCCCTGGAGGGCCAGTGTCCTGAAGAGTTTAACTCCAACCCCAAGTAGACACACCTGAACCAGCTATTCAAGCACTTACTAGGCATACTAGAAACATCCCAGCAGGTGTGTTGAGGCAAGATGGAGCTAAACTCTGCAGGACACCGGCCTTTTAGGACCAAGTTTGGGCACCCCTGGTCTATAAACTGGATAGACTTAGTGTAGCCAAGTCTATGAGTCAAAAAGTCCACAAGTACTCTGCTTGGGACACTTGTTGGAAAGTGTACAGTTCAGTAACTTATCCACCAACAAAATTAGGAAAAACAATCATATGGTAAACCTTGACTCTTCAGCTCAAATCAAGCTAAAAGTTGCATTTTTTTAGTTCAGGGGTGCCCAAACTCGGTCCTGGAGGGCCAGTGTCCTGAAGAGTTTAGCTCCAACCTCAATTAGACACATCTGAACCAGCTATTCAAGCACTTACTAGGCATACTAGAAACATCCCAGCAGGAGTGTGGAGGCAAGATGGAGCTAAACTCTGCAGGACACCGGCCCCCCAGGACCAAGTTTGGACACCCCTGCTGTAGTTGGTCCAGTGAATGCCCATGCACGTTTTAGACCAGAAAGACCAAGGACTGTTGTTGTTGTTTTTTTTTTTGAAACACCCTCATGTTGAACAGTTTCTTCCATGGTTTTCCTTTTTCCATGTCTCCTCCTTGTAACATCTGTGGTTTTATGTTCTTTTGGATAACTTTACATAACGTATGAACTTATGTTTTAAATATTAGGTGTGGGGGCACAAATGGGCTGATCTTTCTGAGCATGGCTTTGGTGTGGCTCTTCTTAATGACTGCAAATATGGCTACTCAATCCATGGAAACATCATGACCTTGTCCCTGTAAGCTACACACCCAGAATGAAAAAAACAAAGCAGTTTCATACTAACACAAGTACAGACAGGTCATTAAAATGTGTTATGTTTTGGCTAACTCCACACTTGTTTTTCACAGCTTGCGGGCTCCAAAAGCACCAGATGTCAATGCAGATATGGGTAGTCATAATTTTACCTATGCCTTGATGCCACACACAGGTTAGTACATCCTTTTGAATAAAAAAAAAAACCCATTGTAAATCATTTTCAGAAAACACCACAAATAAAATGAACACATCTGTAAAGGCTCCTTCCAGGATGCTTCAGTTATCGAGTACGCCTACAACCTGAACTTCCCGCTCCACCTCTTTCACGGCGTTATTTCTGAACCCTGGAGTGCATTCTCTGTGAACTCCCCTGCTGTCATCCTGGAGACCATAAAACAGGTGCCTATTTCTGAAATGTCCTGTCGGTGACCTCTCTTAACAGATTTTGCCCACTGTCTGGGTTTGGCACAAACTCTGTTTGCTTTTTCTCACAGGCCGAAAACCGTGCAAATGCCCTTCTTATTCGCCTCTATGAGTCTCACGGAAGCTGCGTGACTACGACTCTGTCAACATCCCTTTCCGTACAAGAAGCATGGCAGTGAGTACACAATAAATACTAATGCTGTTAAACTGTCGAGAACACTATTCTTATGGTTGATTGTTTTAACAGTTGTGATTTCCTGGAGCGTCCCGATTCCAGTATCCCTGTGACAAAGACCACCTCTGGAATATCCTTAACATTCAAACCCTTTCAGATCAGATCTCTCCTCCTAATTATACAGTGATCCGTTAAATTGCATATTGATTATGATGCAGGTACTTGAATCACTTGTAAAGTAGCTGCTGCCACTTTGGAAAATTGTTGTTTATGATATTAATACACATTTTCACGCTTTAAACTCTCAATGAATTTTTTTTTCTTCACACAAACTTTATTTTTTTTGTAAAAAATAAATTCCAGTGAAAATTAAAATGCATTACTTGGTTCTTTTTTTCCCCTGTCAACTTTTTGTGAAATCTTAAGAAAAGTAGTCAAGATGATTACGGTTGATTAAACACTAGAAGTAAAAGAAGATGAGGTCCAAGCTGGCATTTTACACAACAAAAATATATATTTTTATATACTTGATTACTACATACATTTCTTATTCACTTTAAAAAGGTATTATGAAATCACTAAGTCAAAAATATATATATTTATATATTTGATTAGGTACATAAATTCTTATTTGCTTTAAAAAAAGAATTACAAAACCGTTACTGAATATAAAAAGTCTGGGTTGTCCATTACAGTAGATTGCTGACTTCACCTGTTGCTGAAAAGGATTCTAAGTGAGCAATTTAGTCTAAGTGATGTCATTTGGAACGGCCTCGTCTTGCGCCATTACTTTTCTGCTGTGGTTTTGCTACAATAGAATCCAGAGAATGATTAAAACAGCAAGGCACAACAACTCATTGAGCACAGTCAGACATTGTATTAAAAGACCGATTCATACCTTTTGTTGCGCTTTTCCTGCAGGTGACAGGATTCCTTTTAGTTTTAATCACTTTCTCCACACGTTGACCTTTGATTCTGTTAGTTCCGGCTTTTGGAGGAACTTCAAAAAGGACAATGTTGCGGTAAAATCAGGATCTGAATACGAACAATACTGCAAGTAGCCATATAAATGGTAAATGTGAGATTCTGACCTTTTAAACTTCTCTTTCCTTGCATTTTTGGCTTCTTGTTCTCATCCGCAGGTTCGGCAGTGGCCCTTTTTGTGCCTTTTTTCTGTCCTTTTGAAGCATTTCGTGTTTTAGAGGTTGCTTTTTCTATTTTTACCCTTATGTTTTCCTTTTTCTTGGCAGGTTTTTGTTTTGGAGTGCTGTCTGTGCTTGTCTTTTTAGCTTTCTAGAGTAAAGCAGATGTTGTGTGAAGTTCTTGCATCTGTTTGTGAACCCAAGTGTTGGAAATGTAAAGTAATAACATCTCACTTTTGAATTGGTGTAATCGTGATCATCTGTCTGCCTTTTCCACATAATTTTGCGAGATTTGGCACCTAATGGAGGAATATTTTTAGTTTTGTCACGTGTGACTTTAACATTCTTAGGATCAATCATGTGTTAATATTGCAGAGGGATTTTACCTTTAGGCACCATAGGACCCGGATCCCCCTAAAACCAAAGCAAACAATGAAACAAAATCATATTGTACTCTAAATATGTTACAGAGTGGTTACAGGATTAGAATTAATATTTGCAGAGAAATGCACATACTTTGAACCAAACTGTCCGTCCATTGTGGTCACCTAATGAGTTCATTCCTTCCATGCAGTAACATTGCATCCATGCTTGAAGCACAGAATACTCTCCCTTTGCTGGAGCATAACCATTATTACCTTAAGGTATAAAAAGAATAAAGTAAAAAAGCCGATGTCATTTAGGATGTGATGGGTATGCAAGTACCATCACATGCAAATCTTAGTATGTACAACTGTGCAAAATAAGTTAATAAATCACAATTGGTTGAAGTGTGAACCAACCCAATTTCACCACCTCCAAGGGAACCGTGCGACATAAGGAAAGGAGGTCTGGGGTTTCAGCCTTCACCCCTTTCTTCCTGATTTTATCTGATGACTGAATGAAACAGAACAAAGCGATGATTTATGCCATACAAAGTGCCTATTAATACACTGACACAGAGGGTCAGATTCCTTCACCTCTACGACTGTAATCGCCTTTTTGACCTTCGTTTTTTCCTCATCTTTCGGGACAAGTCCCTCTAGAACTGTCCGTGCCTTCACAAACGGAGGGATTTGTAATCTGTAAAAGATTGGGGAAAATAAGTCCTTTTCCTCTTAATTAGATTTGGACTGACCTGATAGTAGGCCATCAAAGAGAGAAGTTCAAGGGCCTCATGTGCCTCAAGTTTAATAATGGTGGATTTTTCAACTAAACAATGTGGGTTTATTCTTAAAGGAAAAGTCCACTTCTAGAATGACAATTTACAGATAATGTACTTGTCATCCAAGATGTTCATGTCTTTCTTTCTTCAGTCGTAAAAAAAACATTTAAAGATTTTTCTCCATATAATGGACTGATATGGTGCCCCGAGTTTGAACTTCCAAAATGCAGTTTAATTGCGGCTTCAAATGATCCCAAATGCGGTTGTAAATCTTATCTAGCGTAACGATCGGTTATTTTCATTTAAAAAAAAAAAACAAAAAAAACAATTGAAATACTTTTTATTCTCCAACGCTCATTTTGTCTTTCTCTCCCTGAACTCTGTGTGTTCTGGCTCAAAACAGGGTATGTCGAAAAACTCGGATTGTATTTTCTCCCTCAACTTTAAAAATCATTTAAAAAGCACCGACCCAGTCTTTGCAAAGTGAATATGCAAAGAAGATCAAACACCCTTTACAAAAAAGGTAAAACAGCGATATAGGATGATTTTGAAGTTGAGAGAGAACATGAGATGGGAGTTTTTCGACATACCCTAACTGTCACGAACTGGAAAAAAACAGGTTTGGGAAGAGTAAGACCAGACAAGTGTTTGACATCAAAAAGTATATAAATTGTTTTATTTTTTTATAAAAAATAACCAATCATTTCGCTAGATAAGACCCTTCTTTCTCGGCTGGGATCGTTTACAACCTCATTTGGGATCGTTTGAAGCCGCATTTAAACTGCAATTTGGAAGTTTAAACTCTGGGCACCATATCAGTCCATTATATGGAGAAAAATCCTGAAATGTTTTCCTCAAAAAACTATTTCTTTAAGACTGAAGAAAGAAAGACATGAACATCTTGGGTGAGCACATTATCTGTAAAATGTTGTTCTGGAAGTGGACTTTAAAGTTGAGATACAGTTTAATATAGAAATGCACCGTTCTGATTTTTCATGGTTGATTCTGATTGCAGTTGAATTTATTAATTTATCTTTTTACAAGCAAATCAGACCAGGCTCTGCACGACATGCACGAAAACGAATTAGTAAATAGTTTACACGATTTTGCAACCCGAGAACGAATTGCTAAATCGTGCGCATGATTTAGTAAACTAAGAGAATGAATTTGTAAATCATTTGCACAATTTAGTAAACGGACAGAACAAATTAGTAAATAGTTTACACGATTTAGCAAACCGAGAGAATGAATTACTAAATCATGTGCACTGAGAATTAGCAAATTGTGCACACGATTTAGTAAACCGAAAGAACAAATTAGTAAATCGTGTGCACTATTTACTAAACCAAGAACTAATTAATAAAATCATTTGCACAATTTAGTAAACCGAGAGAATGAATCAGCGAACTGTGTGCATGATGTAGTAAACCAAGAGAACGAATTAGTAAATAGTTTACATGACGAACGAATTAGTAAATCATGCGCACAATTTTATAAACCGAGAGAACTAATTAGTAAATTGTTTACACGATTTTGCAAACCGAGAGAACGAATTAGAAAATTTTGTGCACAACTTGGTAAACCGAGAGAACGAATTAGCAAATCGTGTGCACTATTTACTAAACCAAGAACTAATTAATAAAATCATTTGCACAATTTAGTAAACTGAGAGAACGAATTAGTGAATCGTTTGCACGATTTAGTTAACCGAGAGAACAAATCAACAAACTGTGTGCACAATTTAGTGAACTGAGAGAACAAATTAGTAAAACATGTGCACGATTTATTAAACCAAGAGAATGAATTAGTAAATCGTGCACAAAATTTAGTAAACTGAGAGAACGAAATAGTAAATCGTTTGCATGATTTAGTAAACCGGAAAGAACAATTTTAAACCCAGAACGAATTAATAAGATCATATCCATGATTTAGTAAACTGAGAGAATGAATGTGTAAATCGTGTGCATGATTTGGTAAACCAAGATAATGAAGGAGTTAATAGTTTACACGATTTAGCAAACCGAGAAAACGAATTACTAAATCGTGCGCACGATTTAGTAAACAGAGAACAAATTAGTAAATCGTTTGCACAATTTAGTAAACCGAGAGAACGAATTAGTAAATCATGCGCACATCTCGGTTTACAAAATCAGTAAATAGTTTACATGATTTTGGAAACCGAGAGAACAAATTACTAAATTGTGTGCACGATTAAGTAAACCAAAAAAACGAATTATAAAACTGCGTGCACGATTTGGTAAACCAAGAGAACGAATTAGCAAATGGTGCACACGATTTACTAAACCAAGAAAACAAATTAGTAAATTATGCACAAAATTAGCAAATCATTTCCACAATTTACTTTTTTGTTCCTGCATGTCATGTTTGTTTTTTTTAAGCAACAGACATACTGTATAGCATCAGAAGTTGTTGTTTTAAATTCGAGCAAAAAACTGAATAGTCTGACTTTAGCTTTGTAATATTACATAAAATCAAAATATATAAAATATTTAATATATTATGCAACAAATTTATGCAAAGAATAAAACAAAGAGGCTACTGTAGTTGTTTTATTTTAAATCAAATTTATGTCAATGTAATTTTGATACGAAATGACAGTCCTACAATAAATGAAAATGGTTGTGCCGAATGTCCTTCTACTTCCATTTTTTTTTAGACATCACAACTTGTAGATTTGGGAAATTGACCAAACTGACCAAAATAAAAAAAAACAAACAAAAACAAAACAGTTGAAGGTGTGTTAAGAGCAAGCCGGTTCCAGTTGATGGCCAGTCGACCGGTGCATCTCTAGTAATTCAAACCTGGAAAACACTAGAAGGTGAGTTACCTGAACAAAATCTCTGATCGAAGATAGTTCCCAATCCCGTTGAAATACTTCTGATTTAAGAGCACCTCGCAGATGGGTTTGTCAAATGCCTTGTCAGTCAGATGTGAAAGAACATTCTCCCTGAAAAAGTTAAACATGCAGTTTTAGTCACTGATAAGCCGACAACACTGTAAACTGATCTTCTGTTTGAATTGCAACTCCGCTGAGAACAGCGTAATAATATACAACACCAGCATCACATTTTGTGCAATATCAGCACTGACTTTAACAATTTTTATAATGCAACTTTATATGTGCTGTGCTGGTCAAACCAAAATAGCAGACCAATCTTGTACACCACAATATCAAAAACACCTAGGGATAGAAATGAAAATGCCCTAATGACTGTATATGACTTTGTTCTTTCAGACAAATACTATACAATTGGAGTTACAGTCATTTACTGCCATTATAAAGTTTGGAAAAGCCAAGTTTCTAATTCACTTTAAAACAAAGTAGCTTTCTGTCAGTCAGGGTGGAGAATTCAAGTGAAAATAGGCATAAATCTTATGGGAGGGGAGGCTTTTTGCACTGACAGGAAACTCCAGATCCCTACTGGAATGATTTGATTTTACTATTTAAAGTTTGCGGAACAATAGTACTGTAAAAATAACCATCCCTATACAGTTAAATGCATTGTGAAACACAGTCCCATTGAATTTTTCGCCCTCACCTAAAGCTCTCGTACTCAAACATGACGCAAGGCCCTCTGTCTTTCTGCCAGGTCCCATTTGGATGCCAGCTGCCGAATCTGCGGGTGTCCTCGAAACTCAGCACCCTGGGTGGGTTTTCATTAGTGTAGAATCGCAGGTGGGCATGTTTAGGAAGATCGTCTACTGAGGTGAAGCGGAAAAACCCTGACATCCCAAATCGGAAAACCACATCCATGGGCTGCTGGGACTGATGTTTACTGACCTTGCGTTTACCGTCGTCATCAGTTTTAATGGGTGTGAGTGTGAGTTTGACCTCTTTTCCTCTGGACTGGGCTTTGATGCAGTAGGCATCGCAGCAGAACGGGACCTCAGGATTTTTATTCACTTCAGATTTCTCTACAGCACCAGTAAACACAAGCCCTTCGCAAATGTTGTTGACATACAGGCTGGCCAAATGGAGCTCAGGGCCTTCCGGCATTTTTAACCAGGAAATCAAGATAAGGCGAAAGAAACCTAAAAATAAGATAACAAGGGGTCAGATGTTGTTACAGAAAATCAATTACAAGATAAGGCCTAAAACTCTTAATAACTTAACTTTTTACCAGTCTATATATTTTTTTGCAGCTTTCTAGGAAAAATCTTTACATAAACATCCAGAATGAATGGACCTATATTATAATAATGAATATTTTGATGACCAAATTGGTGTACGAATTCAACATTTAGCCTAACTTAAACTGTCATTCGTTAGAAGTTAGCTGGGTCGTTCGTAGTAACTAATTAATTTATATTTCACATAGATTTATGAGGGGGAAAAAAGTGTTTTCCTTAAAACGTGAGTAACATAATTAGAATTTGAGCTTGACAAATTCAGTCACCTCTACAATTCGTGCAAATATTTAGAAAATAATTAATGATTTACTTGTCTTCCCTCCATTTGTCACAACTGTAGTTTTGTTTTTGTATCCTAATAGGTGGAAATCCTTTAGTAACCGTATTTGTGCTTCTAATGCTTTAAAATATAAAGATACACTAAAGTAAACAGTAATAAGTGAACGATAATAGCATTTATACTCGTATATGAATATGTGTACAGTACACTAATGAAAAGCATCTGACAAGCGTTCTGGGCAAGCTTTCAGGAAATCCTATCCTCATGCTGAACGATGCTCTTGTTAAAGTCTACTGTTAGTGCTAAGCAACTTGTACATGCATATGTTGCTACATGCAAACGTCAGGAATTGTCTCATAGCTACGTGTGCTTCAAAATAGAATGAAGGATCTGCAGTAAATCGATGATTAAATTAACTGAAGCGAATCATGCACCAACCCACCTTTGCTCCTCAAGCTTGTTATGTCATCAGGAAAACTCGCGGGGTTTATGCTACTGTTTATGAAACGGACACGGGAGGATCATGGGAGCTGTAGTTTACTTCTAGACTTTTTTTTCTTACCACGGGAAATTGTGGACAGTCTGAATCGTCTGAATTGGTCCATAGTCAGAGTTGAAAACGTCTTCAACAACAACAACAACAACAACAATGGCGTCTTTTGTTGCTATAACAACAGCTGCAATCGTATGAATCTCGAGAAAAGAGGAAGCTCGCTCTTGCGCTGGTGTTTTATTTATTTATTTATTTATTTATTTTTTATTTGTATAAAACCCCGCTACGGCGGGGTTACAGCCTACTTCCGGTCATCGTTGCCGTTCCATTGGAAGCTGTTGCTTAAAGTCCCTAATTGGAAAAAGGGACGCCCGAAGCGCAGCGGCGTTCATGTTAACTTCAAAAACCGACGCGCGGCTCCGATAGCCTTGTGGGCAGCGCGTCGGTTTTTGAAGTTAACGGGGAGCAGAATGTCGGTTAACAAAAATAAAATAAAAGTCTATCAACCGGCACCGTCTCCATTTTTTTCTTGTTGTTCTTGTTGTTATGGAAACGTCAGTTCTGGCTACTCGCTTGTCATTGGTCAGCTGTCAAAAAGGCGCTTGACGTAGGGCGTTCCTTTCAGAAAAGTTTACCTTTTTTCAACTTGAAAAGACGCTCTGAGCTGCAGAAAAAGACGCCGGCAGTGGCGTTTAAAAAAAGCGCTCATGACTTTTTTGAAAAGACGGTTTGCTCCATAGGATTATAATGTAAAACAGACGCTGGCAGTTTGAAAAAAGACACCAAGTGTGAACATAGTCTCAGTTGATAATTCAGCAAACTATTTTTGACAAAACATCCCACGTTTCGGTAGTGACTGCACATTTTCGATAGCGACCACATCAGAATTTTAATCATTACAGAATTTTGACTTGCATACTAAAGCACTACTAAAACATACTAAAATACAAAACTTGCATAACTGTACTAAAATTTTGTTTATTTCCCCCAAATATGAGGATTATATGTTACCTTTTGACAATTCTATGGAATAACACCCCAAAAACAAAGATCCCTGTTGAAAAAAAACAACATATGCTGATTAGGTAGGTTTTGATGCTGGGATGCACATGGACCAGCACATGACCAGCTAAGGACCAGCTAAAACTAGCATCCCAGCATCAAAACCTACCTAACCAGCATATGCTGGGTTTTTTTTTTTTTTTTTTTTTTCAACAGGGATGTCACTACCGAAACTCCACCAAATGTTTCGGAAGTGACAATTTTAGATCATTTTAAACCTATAGCTCAAAGATGCTAATCAGCACATGGTTGGCTAGCACAGTCCTGAACAGTTGTACACATAAAAACTAAACGTTATGGAATAACTACCAAAAAGGACAGCCACCTCCCGATTGAATGTACCCAATAAATTATGATGTTATATATAATAAGCTTACAAATTTTAAACATTATTGTAGGTTTCCATAGATAATAGAAGGATCTTACTAAACATCTATGATTTGAATACTTAAATGCTTTTTAAATGTGTTTTTTACTTGTGGGAGAGCAGTTTGCACCAATTCTGTAGAATAGCCTATATAATTTAAAGATTTAAAGCCAAACTCTCAACTTAATATTTTATGTACAATTTCCCCAAAAGGAATTCCCAGAACTTAAGATTTCCAACTGGTCTAAATAGATAGTCTCATAGCCAAGAGATTAAAAAAAAAAAAATAAAAAAAACATAACTGTAACAATGAATATTTAAGAATTAGACTTGAATAAACTCTAAAAAGCATGCATTTTAAAGATGTGACATTTCCATAGTATTCCTGTTTATTCTAAACAAACAAACAAAAACTGATCAAAATAAAAATGAAGTATTTTTAAGGGTTCTGACTATGCAGCAACGAGACAGACACTGACTGTTTTTTAAGAAAAAGAAATAATAAATAAACAAAAACATTTATGTCATATATGCATAAGAAATACATGAGGTGAGATAAATCACTAAGAGCTGTTTATTTTTCTGAATAACACTGATCAACAAGTGACGAATTACACTTCTAGTGACATTTGGTCCAAAAACAATGAATAAAAATGATAAATCTGTCTGAGGCGCTTTTTTTGAAGTCGGTGCTCAATTTGAGCAACATTAGTCCACATTTGACTAATCAGGATGTGAAGAGCGATACAAAATACATAACGTTAGAAAAACATTTTTCTTTTCTTTCTCAAAAGCATAGCTTATATACATGAACAGATTCTCTGCACATTTCAGCAATATTATTCAACAAACGTCGACTGGTTCACTGTAGTGCATTCATCATAGTCTGTGCTTGTTTGAGTTCTGGAAAACAAAAACAAGAAATTTTACAATAATTGTATAATACAATATACACTAAAAAATATTTAGGTCTAAATTAAAGAATTATGCATTTGAATTTCATATAAAATTTCCATCCAAACATGCAGCTTCGCATCACAAGATGTTAATTGATGGACTGGTGTTGATTAATTCTGCTTTCTTTTTTTTTCTTTTTTTTTTTTAAATCAGCTGTTTGGACTCTCATTCTGACAGCACCCATTCACTGCAGAGGATCCACTGGTGAGCAAGTCATATAATGCCAAATTTCAAATCTACATCTTGGAACTGAGAGTGAGTAAACTTTAATTTTTAGTGAACTACTGCTTTAAAACCCATTCAGTTTATTAGTACTGTTACTAGGGGTGTAACGATTACAAAACCTGACGATGCATATGCATCGATCTTGAAACATGGATTTTTGAATTGTAAATCGTTGATTTTGGCCAGTAATCGATTTAAAGCACCAAGAATCGAATGAATCGCGATTTCTATAGCGATTCAGTGCTTTAAAATAGATACACATTAAATTACTATAAGCACGAATTAATAGAGACCTTGTACAGCGTTGTACAAGGTTCCCTCACATTTCTCCTTCACGCGCTCCATTTACCGCCTGTCACAGAATTGCGCGCACGCTCTCACCGACACATTTTTTTGTGATCTCTCCTTACTACTCGTGGCCAGTACTGCTAGAGTAAAGTAGCTTTACTTTTAGGTGGTTTTTCAGTGGCTCAGTCATACCATTGACATTACCTGAGCAGTTGAAGGCTGCGCGTTTGGACGGAGCAAAAACAATGTAAGTGTCTAAAAGCATACGCACAATTCCACTGAATGATAAATGACGTTTAACTTAATGTAGTTAAACCGAAAGTACGTAGGAAACGTTTAAAATAACCACATCAGTAACAACAACCTTGAAATAAGAGCGCGAAGTTTATCTGTCAATCAGATGCATGAAAGTTAAGTTAGTTTATATTATCATCAGAATCATCATTCGCCGATAGAAAGGAAAAGTTTAAATGCTGTAACATTTTATTTTATGAAAAGAAGATAAAGAAGCTCACATCAGGAAAAGGTGTGACATAAAATGTTAGCCTATACATTCACAGAATGTTACACAATAGTTAACACGATAGCCTGCTTTTAAAGCCTTTTTTAAATCTTGGCTTAGTGAGAAATAAATATACTAAAATGAATTTAAAAAATAAATGTATTTTATACCAAGTATACTACAAATAAATGTTATGTTCTTACTAAAAAAAAAAAAAAATACCTTGCAATTGTACTTTTATTAGCCTAAACTAAACTGGTATTAAGTGTGCTAAATTGGAAGTACAGTGTCAAAGTCCAAATAAAGATGAACTGAAGTATATTTGATTGTGCTAAAGTAGAACTATTGCAAGTATATTTCCAGTACAATTTAAATATGTTGCATTTAAAGACTTTATTATTCAAAGATCATACAATCCTCAGCAATAGTGACATTAAAACACATTTTAGGCTTAATATTAAAAAATGTAGTACTCCAAATAAAGTTTCATTATAATTTTTACATCAGTAAGTCAGTATATCAGTAAATATATTAAGAGATTTGAACTATACTTAGTTTGAAATAAATGTATTTTAAATATATGACTTTTCACTAGGGTAAATTTCTACATATGCCATATGTCATGCCATAGCATCATTAAACTAACATCTAACAGTAGACAAAATTGTTTTGAAAAACAAATCGAAAACCTATGAATCGTGAATCGATTCGCTGCTTACCTAAAGATTCACAGCCCTAACTATTACAGAACTGTTACCAGTTTCATGTGTATGACTGATAAATATGCACCATATGCATCACGTTTCTAACTTTAAAATGATAGTTCACCCAAAAATGAAAATCCTATCATTAATTACTCACCCTCATGTCGTTCCAAATTTAGATGTTTTAGATGAAATCTGGGAGCTTTCTGACCCTGCGTAGACAGCAACGCAACTGACACGTTCAAGGCCCAGAAAGGTAGTAAAAATAGTCCATGTGACATTAATCACTGTGGTTTACACACAAAAAGTATTCTCATAGCTTCATAACATTACGGTTGAACCACTGATGTCACATGGACTATTTTAACAATGTCCTTACTACCTTTCTGGGTCTTGAACGTGTCAGTTGCGTTGCTGTCTATGTTGTGTCAGCTCTCGGATTTCATCAAAAATATCTTAATTTGTGTTTTGAAGATGAATGAAGGTCTTATAGGTTTGGAACGACATGAGGGTGAGTAATTAATGACGGAATTTTCATTTTGGGTGAACTATCCCTTTAAGCCGAATTGATGGAAAAGTTGTATGCAATTCAAACTCATAAATCTTACTGATCAGTCACCTGTTAGCAGTACTCTGAACTTGTCAGCAGTGATGGAGACGACGGTGGTCTGTGTGGAGTCCGTCTCGGGGTCCTGAGCCTGAAGTCTGAGCTGGACTGTGGGTTCATTCACTTGCTTCAGTTCACTGGAGCTCAGGGTGTAATCGACCCGCCAGTTCACCGCTTCCAGTCGACCCACTGACACATGCCATGAATCAGGTACGTGGATATTACATTTCAATGAATGATCTGAACTGTATTTCTACTTTTCTTCTATTTTTTTGGTAATACTCACAGCGCAAACTACTCTCCCTCAGCTTTTCCTGTAGAGCGATGTGTTTATCCTCATATGATTTACACAATCCGGTGGTGTGCTCTAAAAATAGATACAAAAGTGTGTTAGGTTTTAAGAATAAACTTGAAAAAGTTGATAAAGCGCATATCCTTACCTTTAGGCAGGCCAAGCTGCTGAAGTTCACTGGAGAGAGATTCACTGTCCACATCATGCTTAGCAGCACTAGACAGAATGAATCTCAGCACTGCTACACTGGCTTTAATGTCTCCACTTTCTGGAAAAAAAATAGGACACTCTAAAAACTACTCATTTTAATTATACACAAAACAAGCTAATCAGTACTAATAATTTTATTTCACACTAAACAATTACTGAGCTCACATGACACAAAAACCGCGATTTACTCACCAAACTTTGCATCTGAGGTAAGTTTTGAAACTTTGTCATACTAAAAACAGACAAACAGATCATTATATATCAGATAGAGCATATATCTATTTAGTAGACATTCTAACATGATTGCTATATGCAGTACTGTCTTACATCGATGCCTTCATCAAGCAGATCTTTAATGACTTGCACGCACAGAAGTTTCATCTTGACGCTCGACTGTGAAAAACAACAATAAGGAAAATGACTTATAGTAATAAGTTTTGAGCAGAAACTGTCAAGACGGACAACACTTTTTAATGTTAGACTTACTATTCTAGCTAAGGTACTAATTTCTGCAAGAACCCAGTCAGGACAGTCGAGATCTCCACAAAATCGGAACCTCTGAAATAAAAAAAAGCAGCGAAATTAGTTTATTAAGAATGTTTACGTCTATTGCTTAGCCTTCAAGACGTACAACGATTAGCGTTCGCTATCCATAAATATTAAATAAAGTAACCATCCACTAATAACAGCGCACACATGTTTTAACTTTAATGGTTTCAGACTTGAAACCAGAATAAAACGAGCTATCGTTCAATAAGAAATAAGATAAATAATACCATTTTGACATGTATTCATTCAAGTCAGCTGATGTCCCTTGTTCTTCTTCGGGTAATTAATGGCAGCAAACCAGCTTTACAGAGCATTTCCGCCACCCAATGGACTGGTTGTATCAGTGTTGTTCGTTATATTGACAAAATGTACATATTTGTAAGTAAAAAAACAACTTGGAAGCAACAGGTACCAATGATGCGCTGTTTGAATTATTAGGTCTTCGCTAAAACTGCACTAAAGTAACCTTTTGAAATGTTTCTTGAGCAGGAAATTAGCATATCAGAAATAAATTACATTTTAAATTATTCACATAGAAAATAGTTACTTCACTTTGCAATATTATTTCACAATATTGCTGTTTTTACAGTATTTTGGTCAAATAAACACAGCCTTCAAGAGAATAAAAATATACTTAATTAAAAAAAAAAAAAAAAAATTAGTACATTTAAATAAAAATGTAAACAATCATAATGTTCCCAAACTTTGGCAAGTACAGGTAAAATAACTGGAAGCCAAGGATACCGGAAGCGTCGCACATTCAAGTTGGTTGCGTCCACTCTATCAAATATAAGGTGGAAACACTGCCTTGTCATGTTGATTCAAAAAAAAAAAAAAAGTAAAATATTTTAAAACATTTAAGAAGACAGCAAGGTAATAACAGACTAGCAGGGGGCTGGTGGTGCTGTGTTGTCAGGGTCTTTTCACATTATTGCTGTTTTTACTATATTTTTGGTCAAATAAATCCAGCCTTAAATGCATAAAAGAGACTTTAAATAAATAAATTCAAACAAAAATGTAAACATCATTATGTTCACAAACTTGTAACTGTAACGTGTACTGTAACAGTTATTGTACAGGTAAAATAACTGGAACCCAATGATACCAGAAGCGTCGCACATTCAAATAGTTGCGTCCACACTTACGTCAAAATTGTATATTCATGTTGATAAAAAAAAAATACGTCAAATATTTAAAATCATGTTTCCAAGAAGACAGCAGGGCAATAGTACCAAATTTGGACGTAAGTGAACGTCCTCAGAACGTTCCACAGTGAACGTTACAAAGCGGACCAAAAAATTTTATTTATTTTTTTTTAATTTATTGCAAATTCAAATATTACAATAATGAAGATGTAACACGGAGGATACGGACATCATCACATGCAGTTATAAGAGCTTCACAAAACAACAATATATTATACATACTGAAGGGGGAGGGAAAAGAAAAAAAACCTCAAAGATGTTGTACAACAGACTCAAGAATGTTAAAAGTTTTAGAAGCCTTCGAGTTAAATGGTTTGGGCACATTCTTAAAAGAGGCAAAAAAAGATTTGAAAAAAATCTAAGGTTAGGTTTGCAATGAATGGTTCTGGCTTTATGAAGGTGATATTTACCCAGAAGACAAAGCAACAATACAGTATGGACGAGATTACAGTCTTTAGAATGAAAGTCAGACAAAAAAAATTATAGGTTCTGTCATTTCTATCATTTTGTTACAACAAAAAGATATTAATATGGTAACTCTTGACCAAAAAGACTTGGTGAATGGGCAATGACAAAACAGATGTAAAACGTCCGCGAGCGAACGTTACAAAGCTGACGTACTGCGGACCTTAACAGACGTGTACAACGTCCGGGGGGGGGCGTACCCTGTCAAGTACTGCTCGGTTCTTTCATTCCACAAGCATTCAGAAAGAGGCAGACATGAGATGTGGTCACGTAATTCTGAGCGGATAGACTGTGTAGGACCATGATTTTAAAACGGCAATATTTCTCAGTCAACGTCAAAGGGAATTTGGCGTATCCGTGGCTTATTTATGGAGCGTGCTTTCATTGTGTGTTTTGCTCTTATAATCCCAGATTAACTCTGAGACAAGGTAAGATAACATTCAATTTTCTTCTGTAATTAGACTAATTATGTACACTAGTAATTTACACACGTTTCCTAGTAGTTTATTCAGAAATGCACGTTTACAGGAGACTTTAATTGCTTTAAATAATCAAATGAGGCAATGTCTAAACATATTATATATTAATAGACAACATAACTTCAGGTTTGTTTTTTGTTTTTGTTTTTTTTTTCCCCCAGATGATGCTCCACTTCTATACAAACAAAATTATAGTCATACAGTCTTATTCCATGAAGAAGGATCAAAGAATCTGTTTGTAGGAGGAATAAATAATGTTCTGCATTTTGATGTAGACAGTTGTCAGATTGTGGAGGTAAATACTAAACTGGAACTTGTCATTAATATGTGAATTATATGTGACCCTGAACCACAAAACCAGTCATAAGGGTCAAATAGGGTAAAATGTATACAAAGCTGAACAAACAAGCTTTCCATTGATGTATGGTTTGTTAGGATAGGAAAATATTTGGCAAAGATACAACTATTTGAAAAAATCTAATTATTGAGAAAATGACCTTTTTAAGGTTGTCCAAATGAAGTTCTTAGCAATGCATATTACTAATCAAAACTTACGTTTTGACATATGTACAGTAGGAAATTTACAAAATATCTAAATGGAACATGATCTTTACTTAATATGCTAATGATTTTTGGCATAAAAGAAAAATCAATAATTTTGACCCATACAATGTATTTTTGGCTATTGCTACAAATATACCTGTCCTACTTTTGAATGGTTTCACGGTACAAGGTCACATACGTGATATTTTATAATGTATGTGTAATTGCTGTAGGATTTTGCCATTTCTGTTGCAATTTTTCATTCAAATAATTTTAAATGTTTTAACCCTGCCCTTTCTAAACCTTCAATTACAACTTAAATTTAGAGTTCTGACTTTTGGCAGTGGATGTAGTAAGTCTAGCCAACATTAAATTATATATTGTGGATAGATTTAAGTAACAGACAGCTGTGTCCATAATGAATGTGTCTGTGAATAAACAAAGGTGTTCATGAAAGATTTATTTCCACAAACAAGTCTGTTGCTATGGTTGCTATAAATAATTAAACTGTTAATTGCGTGATTGATTCGTGAAAAAATAATCCTCATGGTTGCTTTATACACATTTAGGTAAATAACTGTGTACGCATAATCTTATCTCTAGACTATAAAATATTTGACAATTTTCTTTGAGAAGTGTTCAGGTAGATTTAGTGACCAAGATAATAATAAAATACTTAATTTTTTTTTTTTTTTAGAACGTCACTCTGAATTCAAGCTGTGGTAAGGTGAGTTTTCTAATTCTGCTGAAAAAGATAAAAAAAGAAAGAAAAAATGTATTTTGTTGTTCCACTACTAATATCGCTATATCTATACAGGGCTCCTGTGACAATGTGGTTACAGTAATTGAGAAATTTGATGACTACACACTTGTATGTGGGACGAATGAAGAACAGCCAAAATGCTGGAAACTGGTAAGAAATAAATAAACAAAGCAACCATTTTGGCATAGTGTCTGCTACATATTTAGAAACACAGAGCTTCCGCTAAACATTGTCTTGTGGTATACTCTTTTTTTAGTAAGAGCATACTGAGGGGAAAAAAAGTGTTTTTTGAGTTTTAACTTCCTTGTTCATTTTGAATGACATTTTATGTGTTATTTTGTGCCTGCTCACAATGCGCCTCATTCGCTAATAATTTCATACAGTTTATGAACTTATGTGCGCATACAAAATCACCACCAGATTGACAATAGAAGCTTATTTGATACTCAAACTGTAAGAAAAAAGTGAAAAGTTACTGGTAATTTTCTACCATGACATTAATTAAGTTTACAAACATTTCCTTTACCAAAAACGATGTGAAAATACAAAAATTCAAAATAAAATACAGGTAAATACAGGAAATTCAAAATACAGGTAAAACCTGGAAAAAATCAATGCAAAATTCTCAATAATTAACATTTTCTCAAATCAAATTAAAACAGGTGTTATGTGTTTAAACTATATGCAGTTAAGTTTCAAACCTCGCATTTGCTGACTTTACAAGATGCTTTTTTTCAGATGTGTGGTCTTAGATTGTAAGTTTTAGTGTAAGTTAGGAAAAAATGTAATTAAAAATTTGATGAATAATTAGTTATGTGTGATGGTTTGCATTTGTACACACAAATATGTGAATGAGAACGAATTTCTTACTAGTTTACACTGGATGGCAAAGCCAATTTTACTTTTAATCATTCCCAGAATATGAATTTTGTAAACTTACAGTTCGGTTTTTAGCTAAAATCATAATTCTTGATATGAGGAATAGAATTTTCACTAGTAAAAATGTCTGTTTTAGATATCAGTAATTACATTTCCAATAGTAAAAATGGGAATTCTTGATATAAACAATTACTAAATTACTCCGTTTTCAACTCTTGATAGCAAAAAATAAATGTCGGCTAGTCGAAAATGAAAATATTTGAGATCTGTAATGGCATTTTATAATCAATAAATTGATGCAGATTCGATTCGTGGATCGATTGTAAGATTTTTAGAATGCATTGCGATTCTCTCTCAAATCAGAAAACAGAAACAGCTGTACTCCGCTTGCTTCCAATTCCTTACATACACTTGAACCTAAAATAATCATTCAAAAAGTTCGAATTACAGTTTACATTAATCTGGCGTCATAAAAGCAATGAATTACATGACTAGCGGCAGAGATCATCTTACTATAGGAAGATGAGAGGGTCTGTATTACTTATTATTGGAGAAAGCGTAACGGCTAACTTGGATCCTGTGTCCTTTAATAACCAATCACTTTACAGCCTTGAAGTCATTGTATTTCAGTTGTGGTTGTGCGACACTTAATCGCCGTTTATGGATACTATAGGAATGAATGAGAAATCCCGTAAGCTGAATCACACCTGTTGCAAAAAAATCGGTGACTTCTCTTATAAAACAGCATTTTTTTTTCAAGGTAAACTCTAAATAGTTCAATCCAAAAGTATTCTTTAGTGTAAAACATGTTGAAGATTAGCAGATAGGCTGTCGATTTGTTAAATGATAAGCCGTTTCCTCTAAAAAGCTGTTTATTCAGCATAGTAAAGCCTCTCCATTGACACCCATAAAAAAAAAACGCCTCTGGTCTCCTTTCCCACGTACTGCCAGCCCGGAAGCGTTAGCATTAGCCGTTATGCTTTTTCGGCTAATGGTTACAGGCTTGCCTTCTAGTGGCTTTGCTAGCGCTCTTCTTCGTGAGCATTTGAATGTGCGGTTGAAAACTAGATTAGAGCGCCATCTGCTGTCAAAAACTAACCTCAGAATCTCAGAAATCTCAGAAACGATCCATGAATTGATTCTGCATTGATTTATTGTCGCATCCCTATTATCTATAATTCGTATCCTCCAAGTGAATAAATATTAAAATGGCTTGCCATATCTCCGATCTCTAATAACATCTGTTTCCTAAAGTTTGCCAGCAATGTTTCCAGAGAGGTTATAGACGGCACAGGAATCTCACCTCACACGTGTTCACAGAACTGCTTGTCGCTGGTGGCAGGTATGTTGGAGCACAAGCAGCTTAGTGTTTTGATCTGCTTAGACTTGGTGAATGAGCTGGAGGATTGTAGTTGCTTATTTACCGTAACACCTAGGCTTTCTTTGGTTCTATACAGATGGAGATCTGTACGCGGCAGCTCCTCTATACAATGATGGAACCCTGCTGCAGTTTCGCAGAAAAGATGGACAGCGAACCAGTGTGTGGATGTATGACCAGTGGGTCTCAGGTTGGTAGAATCACACAGCTTTAACTAAAATGGCTAGAAGAAAGCTTATTTAAAGAGAGAGTTCACCCAAAAGACCTTTGTTTAGCTTCTGAACACAAATTAAGATAATTTTGATAAAATCTGAGAGCTTTCTGACCCTGCATAGACAGTAACACAGCTGACACGGAAGAGAAGAAATTATTGTATAAAATCGAAATGAATAAAGGTTTGAAACCAAATGAGAGCAAGTATGATGACCAATGTAAATTTTTTAGCGAACTGTCCCTTTAAGTAGACTGGTAAATCTTACTTTGCCTAATCAACATCTTACCACTGATGCTTTAATTACTAAACTCACTTAAGTGTGCACTTTAATGAAAACAAAGTATGTTTGTAGACAGAGTGGGCTGAGTCAGCGAAAGGTCCTCATTTACTGACTTGCATTCAGACCAGCCAGCGTTTTTTCTCTCTGATGCTGCAACTCTCAAAATACAGCCAGTCACTGTTTCTCTCACACATCAGGCTTCTCACTTGAAAATTAGAAAAAATTTGAAGTGAGTGAAGAATTAATTAATGTGTCATTCATACTTCCCTACAGAACCCACTTTTATTTCTAGCTTTCTGGCCCAGCGCAAGAACGACCCCTTGAATGAGAAAATATACGTCTTATTTCGTGAGAAAAACTCAGACACGAGTCCAGAAGCAGATCCGTGGATATCCAGAGTGGCCAGAGTGTGTAAGGTATGTTTCTCGAATTACGTAACAAAGATGTAACTGTTCTTTGTGAGGCTTCCTACACATAACCATCAAGTCTGAGACTTCCATTGTTGGGAAAAGTGACCTTCAACATCAAATTTATCAACCTACACATTTCAAAGATGATGAATGGATTTATCTTCTAAAGCCATCTGACTGTCACGGATTGTTTAGCATGACTTATTCAGGAGATGGAAATTCGAGGACTTTGAGGAACTTGTGTAGAGGTTTGAATTTAGCACTCTTAAGTCTTCCCGGCAAGTTGATAAGAAGTTATCGCACTTCTGCTGGCGGTTTTAGCAAGGACAACATGACTGTTATCAGCAAAGTTAGGTGAAAGCATCTACAGCTGAAAACAAGAGTGTAGGCCAGAGACCACATTCTAGAAACAAAGCGTGAGACACAAGTGCTGTAAAGAAACCTTTCAGGGCTTGAGGATAAAAACATCAGCTTGCTGACAGAATATTGTCAAATACCTGTGAAAACATCAATCTCTCATAGGTCGACGAAGGTGGTCCCAAGCAGTTGCTTCAGAACATCTGGACCTCCTTTTTAAAGGCCCGACTGGTGTGCGGGATTCCTAGTGAGTCTCTGTATTTCAACCGCCTGCAGGACGTTTTCATACAGCATGCTGACGACTGGAGGGATTCACGAGTGTATGCGCTCTTCTCTAGCAGCTGGTAAACACTGCATCTTCTGACATTTATAATTTTTTCAAAAATGTTTACACAGTATTTGAAACTATGACTCCATTTCTCAAAATTCAAAACCACAAAACACACACAAGATGCAAAACCTTACACATATCTTGCAAAAGCAAACACTTCTGTCAAAACTATTTTAACTCTTCTGCAAATGGCATTTTTGGTTAGTAACTCTTCACACAAACATAAAATACTTAGACATACACACCAAAGTACACAAAGATGTGAAAAATGTGAAACGCTAGCACATACAGTGCCTTGCAAAAGTATTCATACCCCTTAATTTTTTTTTTTTTTTTTTTTTTTTCACATTTTATGTCAAACTGCTTTAAATTACTTCTTTTTTCCACATCAGTCTACACTCCATACACCATAATGACAAAGTACAAAACAGGTTTGTAACAACTTTGCAAATTTATTAGAATTAAAACACTGAAATAATTCAATTGCGTAAGTATTCATACCCTTTTCAGAGACACTTGAAATTTAGTTCAGGAGCATTCATACTGCTTGTAAATGTTACTACATTTCAGTTGGAGTTAATCTGTAGCAAATTTATTTGGAAAGGTACACAGCTCTCAATAAAAGGTCTAAGAGCTGAAAATGCATATCAGAGCAAAATCCAAGCCGTGAGGTCAAAAGAACTGCCTGTAGAGCTCAGAGACAAGATTGTGTCAAGCCACACATCTGGTGAGAGTTGAGAAGAAATTCCGCTGCATTGAAGGTTCACAGAAGCATGTAGTCTAGTTTGGAAAAGCTAGGACTCTTCCTAGAGCTGGCCTCCTGGCCAAACTAAGCAATTGATGGAGAAGGGCTTTGGTTAGACTAGTGACCAAAAAGCTGATGGTCACTCTAGTTGAGCTCCATGATCACATATGCAGATGGGAGAAACTTACAGAAGGACAAACATTACTGCAACACTCCACCAATCTGGTTTTTTATGGTAGTGTGGCCAAACTTCATCATCTCCTCAGTGAAAACACATACAATCAGGTCAGGTCAGGAGTTTGCACAAGACCCAGAAATGAGCAAAATGTCAACTGTGTTACCTGTCAACTGTATGACCCATAAACTGTAACACAGTTGACAAGGATTAACACGGTTGACAAAGTTGGCAATTTAGTGTCAACATATGCTCACACTGATTGTGGTTAATTTAAAAATAATTCTGCTCCCACTGAGTGTGGTTGATTTAAAAAAAAATATGCTCCCACTGAGTGTGGTTGATTTAAAAAAAAAATATGCTCCCACTGAGTGTGGTTGATTTAAAAAAAAATATGCTCCCACTGAGTGTGGTTGATTTAAAAAAAAAATATGCTCCCACTGAGTGTGGTTGATTTAAAAAAAATGTCTGTTCACAATGAGTATTGTTGTTAAAAGTATTCAGAAAACTATTGTCATTACACAGAAATTACATAGGAATCGCCTATGATTTGCATTACAGTGGATAAACTTAACTGATCTAATCACGGCTGCACTTTCTGTGAACTCAGTATCCATAATATTATATTCACATTTATCAAGGGTTATAAAGCATTCAGAATTCCTCATGATTGACTTAAACCTATGTAATATTATATTTGACATATACCTATTACTGCTTGGTCATGACTGATGAAAAAGAATGGAAAAAGTTAAGATAAAAAGGTTTTATCTTAAAGAAAGTTTTCTCTTCTTCTAATGCGTCCTGTCAACTGTGTTACTTTGTCAACCGTGTTACTTTGTCAACTGTGTTATGTGTGGTTTATATGTCATAAATCGTTTAAATGTGAACTAAACCGTCAGAAAAAATGATGGGGATGTCTCTGGAGATGGAAGTCTTGGGTAAGGATGGTGAATAACACTAAATTTAGCATACTGTGGATTTATGTTAAATAAAATTTCCATCTTTCATGATAGCATCCCACAGAATGCTCATTATGAAGGTTCAAATTCATATTTTTAAATCAGTTAGACAGATAATCTCAAGAACTCTGGTGAATAGACTCAAAAAGAAGGTACTTCATTCATGTTTCATTTGACACAGCATTTGTCTGTAACACAGTTGACAAAATAATGAATCAAATGTTAATTTTCATTAGCATATTAACATAACACAAAAGTCATTAGAGCTTAAGCTTGCCAAATAATTAATTTAGCATATTAAGGGGTATATTATTCAACCACCTAGTTTATTTACCAAAAAAGGATACTGATTTTTCTGACTTTATGGCTGACCTGAAATGTACCCCTAAATGACCCACAGGTGCATTAACAATTTGCTTTTTTTATGTTGCTGTAGGAACTCCACTGCTGTGTGCATTTACTCATTGGCAGAGCTTGATGTTGTTTTTGAGCATTCCTCCTTCAAAGGTTATTCTGGGGCCATTCCTACCCCAAGACCAGGAATGGTGAGCAACAACATACACTCCCAGAATAATCATAATAAACATCTTGTTTCATCAAAAATTGAGTTTGGTTAAGTAGAGAAATCAGTGTTCTGTTTGTTTAGCCTCTTTAGGTTGTAATGGAGTACTGCGCTCCATTACAACACTTATGGCAAAATAATGTGTGCAGAAGTTTTGTGGGTTTCCTAGTATTCACAAACACCACAAACAGTCTTCTTCATGAGTATGATTGTGGTATTCCCCTATTGCTTCCAGATTTGTCAGGATTTGGAAGTGTTGAGTAGCTCCACTGGTATTGTGGTACCATTTTCAAAAGAACTATGTTCTGAGTCAAACTGGGGTTTGGGGTGCATAGAAAAATTCAGAGAAAAACTTAAAGGAGAAGTCCACTTCCAAAACAAAGATTCACATATAATGTACTCAACCCCTTGTCATCCAAGATGTTCATGTCTTTCTTTCTTCAGTCGTAAAGAAATTGTTTTTTGAGGAAAACATTTCACCATTTTTCTCCATATAACGGACTGATATGGTGCCCCGATTTTGAACTTCCAAAATGCAGTTTAGATGCGGCTGCAAACGATCCCAAATGCAGTTGTAAATCCCAGCCGAAGAAGAGGGGTCTTATCTAGCAAAACGATCGGTTATTTTCATTTAAAAAAATACAATTTAAATACATTTTAATCTCGTCTTGCCTTTCTCTCCCTGAACTCTGTGTATTCTGACTCAAGACAAGTTAGGGTATGTCGAAAAACTCCAATCGTATTTTCTCCCTCAACTTCAAAAATCATTTCAAATCATCCTACATCACTGCAGAAGTTCCGACCCAGTCTTTGCAAAGTGAACATGCGAAGAAGATCAAACACCCTCAACAAAAAAGGTAAAATAACGATATAGGCCGATTTTGAAGTTGAGGGAGAACATGAGATGGGAGTTTTTCGACATACCCTAACTGTCATGAACCGGAACAAAAACAGTTCAGGCAGAGTAAGACAAGATGAGCGTTTGACATTAAAAAGTATATAAATTGTATTATTTTTATGAAAATAACCAATCGTTTCGCTAGATAAGACCCTTCTTTCTCGGCTGGGATCGTTTACAACCGCATTTGGGATCATTTGAAGCTGCATCTAAACTGCATTTTGGAAGTTAAAAATCGAGACACCACATCAGTCCATTATATGGAGAAAAATCCTGAAATGTTTTCCTCAAAAAACATAATTTCTTTACGACTGAAGAAAGAAAGACATGAACATCTTGGATGACAAGGGGATGAGTACATTATATGTGAATCTTTTGGAAGTGAAATTCTCCTTTAATTCTGAAAATAATTATTATGTTTTTAATATAATCAAAACTTACAGAAAAAATCGTACTGAGTAACATCTGGTTCAGGTGAAGCATATTTAATTCAAAATTAGATAAATACACATGTTTTTCCCAGCTTTATTTTTGCATACTGTTTTTGCCCAACAACTTCCTCAATCATCTTACTCTTGACCCAAAGGTGAATTGTTCATGCCACTGTTTATCATAATAGCTATTGTGAAGGTTATTGTTTCCTCACAATGGCTATTTTAAATTCCCTTATACTTGAGGAAATGAGCAGTTATTTTTGCCATGGCCTTGGTAACAATGGGATGGCTGTTACCTCAGACCTCAACGAAATGCAATACGAAATTATATTATAACAGATAATAATTATCTTTTTCAGTGTGTCAAAGCAAGCAGTTCCATTCCAATTTCTACCCTTCATATCATTAAAGACCATCCAGAAATGAGGGACTGGATTCAACCCATTCGAAAAGACACACCTTTTTTCACAAGTGACAAGAACTTCACCAAAATAGCTGTTGACAGAGTCCAAGCTTCGGATGATAACTTGCATAATGTGCTTCTGCTTGCAACAGGTATACTTCTATGTGGTTAATTAATTTATAATGTCTGCGTATTGTTGTTTGCTTTATGACTTCCTTCATACCAGAGACAATAACATGAAATGAACCCCTTGATGAAATGAACTCCTCCCTTGTTACCGGCTTTTGTTCTGCTTTCTGTTATTTCAGTTAAGCCTTAGTCAAGGTTTTACATGCACTTAGTATTCTACTGGAAATGCTCTTGTTAGTTCTTTCAGACCGCAGACTGTCTTACTCAGCCATTTGGTGTCTTGGTTCTTCTTAGACAAAGGAGTGATCCTCAAGATCCTGGAAGATGGCTCCAAAGCCTTCATCATCTCTGAAACGCATCTGTACAATAGTTCAGCACCCATACATTCAATGAAACTCGACTCTGAGAAGGTAAACAAGTAGCCTTGTGAATTATTGAACACTTTGACTCTTCCATTATGACTCCTCAGAAAGTGCCAGAAAGTGTCTCAGTTTGTTACATGTTCGTCCACTGTTGATTTTATTTGCAGAGGAAGCTGTTTGTAGGATATCCTGATCAGATTTCCGTATTAGACCTCCAGAAATGTCAACACTACAATGGTTCATGTGAAGAATGTGTCCTTTCCCGTGATCCATACTGTGCTTGGACCGAACAAGGCTGCACATCACAAACTAGGTAGGGTTTTGTGTATTTTTTTCTTTCCCAGGACTTATTTTTTTACACCCTAGCATTGTTTTTAGTATTTTCCTGTTTGGACTGTGTTTCAGAGGAGGAATACAAAACATTGCTGATGGACTCACTAAAGTATGTCACCAAAAACCAGGTATAAGATTAATCTCCTAATTGCGCTCAGTTTTTAAGATGTAAGACAAAACCGTCTTTCTAACTCGTGTATATTTAACAAATGTCTTTTAAGATGGAAGATTCAGAAGAGAAGTGCAACAAGTGCATAGAGCTCCATTAAGGATTCAACTCTCTGTGCCCACTGGCGTCCCCTTCTACCTCTCTTGTCCTGTTGATTCCCATCATGCCAGTTACAAATGGGAATATAACCAAAAGAGCATCCCATGCCAACAGACCCAATCAGAATGTCTCCTGCTCATCCCAGCCATGACGAATGACATGTATGGCAATTACAAATGTACATCGAATGAACTCGACTACACCAGAATTGTGAAGGAATACAACCTCTTTTATAGCCACTTCAACGATGCTTCTAACGATGCTTTTAAGCTCAGAGCACAGGACTGGTTAATGGGTGCATTTGTCAGCATTGCCTTTTATCTGCATGCACTTTAAGGTCAAGGCAGTTATATAAATGTCAGTGCTTCCGTCTTCGAGCTTTTCTGATGACCATTAAGCTGATTACAACCATCAGTCACACATTGCAAGGCACCAGTCATTGGTCTTATCAGGTGAAGCTCATAGGGAAGTAAATACTAAATTAACAGCAAGAAAGCGTCCATCCTAGCAGGTAATTTGCCATTACTCGCTTCCCAGCTGTTGAGCGCATACAGTGCGGTCCAAAGTCTGAGACTGAAGTGGAGATTTGAAAAACTGGAAACTGAAAATACTGTCTGACAGTTGTTTTAACAAATAAAACCCCATGAAGTAAAATGAAGAAAATATTTCAGAGGCTGCACTGTTTCTAGGTTTAAAGATTACCTTTTAAAACATTCACCAGTGTTGTTACCTAATATAATACGGCAGGGGATGGCAACAAGTGGCTAAGTCGTTGAATTAGTCATTCAGCTAATTTGTTCAAAAATGCTTACTTTTTCAGAAACAAAATAATGACTGTTTTTGTAAGTGAGATTCATAACTGATTCATTCAAAAACACTGATTCAAAATGGTCAAAAATGTTCGAGTTGAATCAGTCATTCAGCCAATTTGTTAAAAATGGTAATTCTTTCAGAAACAGAACAATTAGTGGTTTTGTGAGTGAGTTATTCGATTATTCACTCAACTGATTTATTCAAAAACGCTGATTCAAAAATGTTGAATCAGTCATCAACCAATTTGTTAAAAAATGTTAATTTCAGTAACAGAACAATGACTGTTTTTGTGAGTCAATGAATCATTCACTCAACTGATTCACAAAAAAAAAACGCTGATTCAAAAGTCAAAAATGTTCAAGTTGAATCAGTAATTCTTTTTGCTATTTAAAAAAAATGCAAATTGTTTTATAAACAGAACAATGACTTTTTGTGTGAGTCATTAAATTATTCACTTAACTGATTCGTTCAAAAACACTGATTCAAAATAGCAAAAATGTTCAAGTTGAATCAGTCATTCAGCCAATTTGTTAAAAATGGTAATTCTTTCAGAAACAGAACAATTAGTGGTTTTGTGAGTGAGTTATTCGATTATTCACTCAACTGATTTATTCAAAAACGCTGATTCAAAAAATGTTGAAGCAGTCATCAACCAATTTGTTAAAAAATGCTAATTTCAGTAACAGAACAATGACTGTTTTTGTGAGTCAATGAATCATTCACTCAACTGATTCACAAAAAAAAAAAAAAAAACGCTGATTCAAAGGTCAAAAATCAGTCATTCTGCTATTTAAAAAAAATGCAAATTGTTTTATAAACAGAACAATGACTTTTTGTGTGAGTCATTAAATTATTCACTTAACTGATTCGTTCAAAAACACTGATTCAAAATAGCAAAAATGTTCAAGTTGAATCAGTCATTCAGCCAATTTGCTATTTTCTTTGAGGAATAGAACAATGACTTTGTGAGTGAGTCACTGAATTATTCGCTCAATTAATTCTTTGAAAAACACTAATTCAAAATAGTCAAGAATGTTCGAGTTGAATCAGTCATTCAACCAATTTGTAAAAAAAAAATGCAAATTTTAGAAAGAGAACAATGACTATCTTTCTGAGTCAATGAATTATTCACTTTTCTTTCAAAAATGCTCCTTTAGAATAGTCAGAAATGTTCAAGTTGAATCAGTCATTCAGCCAATTTGTTTAAAAATGCTAGTTCTTTTAAAAACAGAGCAATGTCTGTCTTTACGAGTGAGTCATTAAGTTGACTCACTCATTCAACTGATTCATTATGCTGATTAGTCATTCAGCCAATTAAAAAAAAAGGCTTAGATGAGTCATTGAATTATTCATTCAACTGATATGTTGAAAAATGCTGATTCAAAATAGTCAAGAATGTTCAAGTTGAATCAATCATTGAATCAATGTTAAAAAATGCTAATTATATTACAAACAGAGCAATGACTGTCTTTGCGAGTGAGTCACTGAATTATTCATTCAACTGTTCAATTAAAAACAGTGATTCAAAATAGTGAGAAAATGTTCGAGTTGAATCAGTCATTCAGCTATTTAAAAAAAAAAAGCTAATTCTTTTAGAAACAGAACAATGACTGTCTTTGCGAGTGAGCGAGTGAGTCATTGAATTATTCACTCAACCGATTCGATCAAAAACATTGATTCATAATAGTCAAAAATGTTCGCGTTGAATCAGTCATCCAGCCAATTTGTTAAAAAATGCGAATTCTTTCAGAAACGGAACAATGACCGTCTTTGTAAGTCAACTGATTCTTTCAAAACGCTGATTCAAAATATTCAAAAACATCCTTTATTGAGGAATGACACGTCTCTACTCTGTGTTGCTCAAAGACGTGCAACAATATTACTGTGGGATCGTTTGGAACTATTTTCATTTGTAGAGCAAAAACGCATACTTGTTTTTCAGACTTTTGTATGAAAGTATTTTCACACTCGCAGACATGCTATTTTTCCAAACATTAGCAGAACAGTGATTTAACAACAGCTCTGTTGCTCACTTTTAGATCTCACCGTACGAAATGAAAGCACTTTAAATTTTGCCTTAGTTTAACTGTTTCAGCATTATGTTTAAAGACTGTGGCTTGTCTGTACAGTCGCTTACAGAATATGATATAATCGGGGCCACACCAGACATATTATGTCAGATCTAAGAACAGGCACAACAGTCATGTTTTCATAGTAATTATATAAATAGTTACTGGCAATTGTTTAAAAGTGTTTGTTTACTGGAAAACAGCAACTTCCTCCCGTTAGTGTAGCGTAAATTGTGAGATTGCGTATGTTTATAATGATTATGCCTGGCACTCATGTTTGCACTTTCTTACTTCTGTCATATGTCTTGTTTCAAGCACTTGTCCTTCAAAATGTATAACGCTAGTGGTTCATGAGTTTGGTTTTGTAAAGAGAAACAAGAATGTTGGGTGTTACCACATCCATACACTTGTTCAGGAAATTGTATTTAATAAGGGAGTTTCTGGAATTGTGGGTGTGGTGGGCAAACACAAGGTCACTACTGGACTTCAGTGCTTTTGGCCCAGTAAAAATGGGCTGTGTTCTTTAAAACGAAAGTTAAATGAGTTCAAGCCTTTTCTAGATGTGCAACTCCAAAATAGATATACAATAGATCATTTCCAGTTCTCAAAATATGAAGCAACTATTTTTTTTCCTAAATAATTATCTTAATTTAGAATTATATATAAGTATTTATAGAACCAGATTACGCACCTTATGTTTTTAATTCTTTACAACTATAAAGTAGCTAATAAAGTAAGTTTGAGTGATGTGCTTGTGGGGAAAGAAAAAGGGGTGCCTTAGGCTGTAGACCTACTGAAAGGAATTTTACATTTGTATGTTCACTCAAATGAGTTACTGCAGCAGTGTAGTTTTATGCAAAACCACATATTTGTCTTGCAGACATTTAATATTGGCTTTATTGTTTCCTATGCCAATGATAGTACGAAGGCATTGCTTGCAATACAGTGGTCTATTTAATTTTTTATTTAATGACGTAACATATTAATTGTTAAGAGCTGGAATTAACAACATGACAAAAGAGCCACAGCTGTGAACTGTTTGTTTTGACTGTTACTAGTGTATTTCACGTCAACATTTTTAATTCAATTCTTTGTCATGTTATACAACAGCCACTTTGTGATTAATATTTTTGTGCACTCTGAATAATTTTTACCTACAGCTAAATACCTCCCAGTGTACACCTTATATATATGTAATGCTTTATGTTGTACTTTCTATTTATTTTTATGTATTTCCCTAATCAAAAACTAATACAGTTATATTTTTCTATCACTTGAAATCTCTGTTATTCTTATGCACATTCTTAACACACCTAAGCACTATATTCCCCTTGCCCTGAGAAATAAACCCTTATAAACCCCTTACACTTCTGGATTTGACCAATACATCCACCAGTAAATGTTCTGAAAAGAGTTTTGGGAATAGAAAGGCACAGGGAGTTCTTGTTTTAAATTCCAGAAAGGGGAATACTTCATAACCTCAAGCCGATCGCAGTCTTTCAGGCTTATAAACATCTGGAGCAAGACCGAGCCATTCCTTTGAAGTCTGGAAGACCTGACCGCCTCTTGTCCATTAGCCAAAAATGTAATTAGGTAAACTAATATTTTTGTGTAAAGCAATATTAAATATGTGCTCTGAGTTTGTCAAACCATAGAAATATGTAACCACCCAGCCAAATTTGAATAATAAAAAAAAAGCCCAGTAAATAAAATAATTTATCAAAATCTTGAGTGAAGTTAAGTTAAGTTAAGAAGTCAAATCAAGTCTTTGTTCATTGTTTTGCATTTTGGATTGCACTTTGGATATTACAATAAAGGTGCACTTGGAACTTTGTATGCTTTTTAGAATCACCTGTCGCATGTGCTCAGCAGGTTTTGTGAAGTTTTGAGTTTTACTTTAGGCTTTATAGTCTTTTGGGTAAATTTGGACAGGCCCCTTTTTTTAAATAACTCCATTATAGCCTTCCAAAGGGTAAATGATATGAATATAAATCGTTTACTCCTACCCCGGGGGCCGATTCCTTTCAAATTTCTCATAGACTTTTGGGACTGTGAGTCAAACAGGCCCACCGAGTTTTGTTTTGATATACCTCCTTTAACTTTGTCTAATAAGTGCTCAAATTCATCAGCCAGTGGTGGCTATGTTTTTTTTTTTTAGATGCAAATGTCCTTATAGGCACTTATAGTACTTTGGACCAAGACCGTGCTCTGCAATTTTCATGATGATAGGACAAATTGTTGTGTAGACATGGCCATTTTTTTTTTTTCCCTCTTATAGCACCACCAAGTGGCCAAGCTTTTTTGTCATTTGACCTCAGATTAAGCTGTTACATAAGTATTGGCCAAGATATCTCATTATAGGCATTTTACTAAAAGTGGCCCCGTCCCTTTCAAACATTTTGGCATCCCTTGCAACAGTGAGTCAAAAGTTCAACTTTATTTTTGATAATGGACCTTTATCTCACTTCCTATATCCGGTAAGCGAAGCAGTGTATCCTCACTTCTGGTCCCATCGCAACGCAATGTAAACTAATGCGAGAATCTTCTCTTTCCTTTCTTTCGCCGGTGTTATTGCAGTGTGTTACTGCAATAAGGAGTATAGTGAGGGGGGAGTTGTAGGGCGTGCCGTGCAAGAAAAATAGACTACAACTGCATCTCTGGTCATTTTAATATGTAATCTTTAATGTTAGTAATACCAGTCGGATTTTTTTGCACATCAATCTGATGCACACACAGAGTCTCTTTTCTGGCTACGCTGCTTTACATGCTGCCTCCAGTTTCCAAAAAAAAAAATCCCACAAAATACTTGTGGTTGTTTTTAAACTACAAAAAAAGTCCTTAAACGTCATGTGTAGTGACTTTTATTGTCAGTGGTCTAACCTGAACACATGAAGACTATAAAAAAACCTCATTCAATAAGGTGTTTCCCCAGACAAAATGAGGCACTTTGGTAAATATATTACTGTTTGTGGCTTTGACTCTTTTTTATGTGGCTTGAAAAGGTGGATTCATATGACATTGTTATTTAGAATGTCTAGACACGGGTGTAACTGTACTATTTTATTGTTGTCTGCTGTATTTTGTCATTAAATTTAAGCATTTTTTTCCAGATATTACTCATTACCACAGTGTTTTTTAGAAGCTATGTTCAAAACATTAACATTTTATTTTTTACAGACAGACAGTTACAGATGGTCATGTGCATGGAAAACATTAAAATTAACCTGTTTTGTGTGACTGGAAAATCATCACAAGCTGCTTAAGTGAACTGAAACTGGTTCACAGTGAACCAAAAAGCAAAACAGAGTGGCTAAAAACAGCTGAATTCAGTTCTCTCACTCAACGTTTACCGTCAATCCATCTGCAATTAGCTAATTGGCTTGAGCTTCTTTGGTGTGTAGGCCTAATCGCTAAAGGTTAATACCTTCCATCATCTGAAAGTAGTGTGTAAGCTTTACAGCTGATATCTTCATATGCCCATTACACTGATGTACACAGTATAGTTACAGTATAGTACATAATGCTTCACTTTACTTCACTGAATATTTTCAGCAATGAAATCAGATCATAGATCATTATGTGTGTAAGCTACATGGAGACGGTCAATAAGTACATCGCTTCCCGAAAGCCTCTATATTTAGCTGTGTTAATCCAATAGCAGTATCATGTAGCATCAGGTTAACGGAGGCTGATTGAAACGGAACTCGATAAGCCTGTCTGACCTGAGAGGTCTGAGAAATTAGAAAGATTTCTCAAGCCACAATGTGGCTTTATCAAGTTTTACGCCACGTATATCGCACAATGTTTCCCACATACACACAATATTCATATCATATGTTAGATTTCCTCATTCTGAACAACTTTGCCTCCACTGCTGTCAATCAAACCGTTCGTTAAATATTTGACATAATGTAAAAAATCTACTTTTTCAAACCATTCTCGAATAATGCGCAAATGAATTTGACATGAAGCTATTTCTCCTCAACCCTTTATCGTGTTCAGACCTAACTTGGAGTTTGTTACGACAACTATGTCCTGAGTTTACCTGCACAGTTTCAGCACAGTGCCACCTAGTGGTCAAGAGATATAAAAAATGCTAAAATGGAGCATTATAACCTAAGCATGTTACTCTGCAATTCTTATATAACTGGAACCCTTTGCTCAAGACGAAACAAAACGTACTTTTGCAAGTCCTAGGTTTTTCGCCCAATCAAAAGTGCAGAAAAGTTCTCTGATGTTTTATTAGCAAAAGTTGTCAAAACCAAGTTGAAGCTCCATTGTCGGTCAGAACAGTCAAAGTGGGCGGAGCACTGTAACTGACATTTTTATCAAACTTCAAATCAACTTACAAAAATCGGGGAGTTTGGCCACTTGGTGGCACTATAACAGGAAAAAAACATGAAAATGGCTGTAACTATACACCCATTAGTCTATACACCCATTAGTCTGGGATTTAGACTTGAAATTTGACAATGTGCAACCAATATCTATGAGAACATTGGTGTATGTCAAAAACATGGCCACCATCAGCCAATCAACTTTAAGCACCTGTTAGATGAGGTTAACGGAGGCCGACTGGAATGGAACTTGATGGGCCCGTTTGACTCATGGCCTGAGAAGTCAAAAAATTTGAAAAAAATGGGCCACTTGGTGGCGTTATCGTGTTTTACACTGCGTATATCAGACATTCTGAACAACTTTGCCTCTAGAACCGCTGCTGTCAATCCGTTCGTTAAATATTGTTATAAACATAATGTTAAAAATCTACTTTTTCAAACCTGTCTTAGAAGGTTTGTCCGGTTTTCAGCAAAATGGATCCTTACCAAAACAAATCAAATGCTTTTTAATAGACTGAAACATTCTCAAATAATGAACAAATGAATTTGACGAAGAACTCGCCAAAGCGGACATGAGGCTGTTTCTCCTCAACGCTTTATCGTGTTCAAACCAAAATTGGAGTGTATGACAACTATGTCTGAAGTTTCAGCACAGTGCAACTTAGTGGTCAGGAGATATGAAAAATGCCAAAATAGATCTAAGGCTGTTTCTCTGCAACTCTCTCTGCAACGTATCAAAAGTTTTATGATAGACCCAACCGTTCTGGAATAACACACTAATGAATTTGACGAAGAGCTCGCCAAAGCAGACATGAGGCTATATCTCCTCAACGCTTTATCGTATTAAGACGAAACTTGGAGCTTGTTTTGACAACCATGTCCTGAGGTTACCTGAACAGTTTCAGCACAGTGCCACCTAGTGGTCAGGAGATAAGAAAAAAGCCTAAATGGATCTAAGACTGATTCTCTGCAATTCTGTTGCATATTGGCACCAAACTCTCGAATAACGCACATGCAGCTTTTCACTTAATAAGATGTTAACTCATGGACTGTAGTGGTGTGGATTACTTGTGGATTATTGTGATGTTTTTATCAGCTGTTTGGACTCTCATTCTGACAGCACCCATTCACTGCAGAGGAAGAGCAAGTGATTTAATGCTGAATTTCTCCAAATCTATTCAGATGAAGAAACAAACTCATCTACACCTTGAAAGGGCTTGAGGTTGAGTACATTTTCAGCAGATTTAGATTTTTGGGTGAACTATTCCTTTAAGGATAACTTCACTTTCTAACCTGTCGCTTTGTTCCTTTTGTGGTCTAAAAAACAAGAGACAGGAAAAACAGGTACAGCAGGCAGTACATCCTAAAGCCTCCCATCCTTCCTGCTCTTGGTCATAACGGTTTTCACTGTATGAAACACAAAGGTCTCAGCAGGGATGATTCAGTAAGTTAATACATGATCCAAGCCATTAGTGATGACTACTGGGGCCAGTTCTTCATGAATTTATTATTATCTGATGTAGACACATACTGGTTGTCTCCAGAATGTATTTGGAAACCTAAAACACAAATTTACAATTCCATTAGGGAGGGAAAATGTCAAACCAATTATTTTTAGGAACCAATTCATGCATACATTTTAAGTTTGTTAGGGTTAAAATTAAACAAGAATAAACTGCTGAAAAAGAAGACAAGTTTTGGGCATCTGGTTGTCAGACTGAGAGGAATGTGTTCAACGTGATAAACCATACATGGTTACTCTAAGTGAATAGAAGGGTGAGAGTAGCGTGTGTGTTGAGACATTGACCTCTGGTGGTCTGAAAGAGCAGCTGCAGTTATGCTAGGGTAATGATTATCAATCATTTTCATATTCATATTATTATTAGCATATTGTTCCATCAAATATTGTCTTATCCTATGCTCTTGTTTTAAAGGAGAACTTAACTTCCAGAAAATTTATAGGTAATTTACTCACCTCTTTGTCATCCAAGATGTCCATGTCTTTTTTTCTTTAGTCGTAAAGAAATTGTTTTCTGAGGAAAAAAAAAGCAGGAATGTTCTCCATATGGTGGACCTCTGTGGTGCCTGTGACTTTGAACTTCCAAAATGCAGTTTAAATGCCGCTTTAAAGGGCTCTAAACGATCCCAGCTGAGGAAGAAGGGTCTTATCTAGCGAAACTATCGGTTATTTTCATAAAAATAATACAATTTATATACTTTTTAATGTCAAACACTCGTCTTGTCTTACTCTCTCTGAAGTGAATTCTAGCTCATGACAGTTAGGGTATGTCGAAAAACCATCTAATTTTCTCCTCCAACTTCAAAATTGCTGTTTTACCTTTTTTTGTAAAGGCGTTTGATCTTCCTTGCACGTTCACTTTGTAAACACTGGGTTGGCACTTCTGCAGCAATGTAGGACGATTTTGAAGTTGGAGGAGAAAATGTGATGGGAGTTTTTCAACATACCCTAACTGTATTGAACTGGAACGTAAAGCTAACGTAGAGCTAAACAAGACGAGCATTTGAGTTTAAAAAGTATATAAATTATAATTTTTTTTTTTTTTTTTTTTTAGAAAATAACCAATCGTTTCGCTAGATAAGACCCTTCTTTCTCGGCTTGTTTGGGCTTTTTGAAGCTGCATTTAAACTGCATTTTGGGAGTTCATTATATGGAGAAAAATCCTGAAATGTTGGCCTCAAAAATCGTAATTTCTTTACCACTGAAGAAAGACAGACATTAAAATCTTGGATGACAAGAGGGTCAGTAAATTATCTGGAAATTTTTGTTCTGGAAATTAACTTCTCCTTTAATAAGCAAATTATGTGTAAGATATAAATGTTTGCTGACACTGGCTGATGCAAATGTTAAAAGGCAAACAAGGGAAGGCAAATATTTAACTTTTTTATAGAAACTCTGCAATTAAATTACTGTAAACCCTAAGAATATATTTATATATGTTTATTTCCTTATGAAAAAGAAATGACGTCCGCAGTTAATGATCTTTAAAGTTCAGTTCTTCACAGATTCTGTTTGTTTAAATAGTCATAAGCAACCTTAAAGAATTAGTTCACTGCCAGAACAAATTTAATGATAATGTAGCCTACTCACCCCCTTGTCATCCAAGATGTTCATGTCTTTCTTTCTTTAGTCAATAAGATTTTTGAGGAAGACATTTCAGGAATGTAATTGACATGTAATTGATTTAACACGCATATTAACATGTAATTAACTTGTATAAACTTCCAAAATGCAGTTTAAATGCAGCTTTAAAGGACTCCAAACGATCCCAACCGAAGAATAAGCGTCTTATATAGCGAAAAAAAACAATAAATTATACAGTTTATATACTTTTTAACCGTCTTGTCTAGCTCTATGAGAACTGTGTTTTTTCCGGTCATGACAGTAGTGTATGTCTAAAAACTCTTATCTCATTTTTTCCTCCTCCTACATTGCTGTTTTTACCTTACTTTATTTTTTATTTTTTTTTGTAAAGGGTGTTTGATGTTCTTTGCATGTTCACTTTGTAAACTCTGGGTCGGTACTTCTGCAGCGATGTAGGACGATTTTGAAGTTGGAGGAGAAAATGAGACGGGAGTTTTTAGACGTACCCTAACTGTCATAACCGGAAAAAAAGGTTCACACAGCTAGACGAGACAAGCGTTTGAGGTTAAAAAGCATATAAATTATTGTAATAATAATAATAATTATACAAAACGATCATTTCGCTAGCTAAGACCCTTTTTCCTCAGCTGGGATCGTTTAGAGCCCTTTGAAGCTGCATTTAAACTACATTTTGGAAGTTCAAATTCGGTGCACCATATCAGTCCATTACATGGAGAGAAATCCTGAAATGTTTTCCTCAAAAAACAGTTTCTTTACAGCTGAAGAAAGAAAGACATGAACACCTTGGATTTCAAGGGAGAGAGTACATTATCTGTAAATTTTGTTCTGCATGTGAGCTAATCCTGTAACTATGAGGATAGTGAAATTCTATTCAACTACCCATCACAAACTGCATTAAATAATCTTTTCAAAACCGCACATATCTTAAACTGTATGCAAAGTACATTTCCTTTAATGAAAGCAAGAATAAACACTGCAGAATGATGTTCTTTATTCATCTCCTGTATATTTCAGTACAGCCAAAGTCAATTTTCCCAAACGTCAAAATTATTGCTTTGGTGTTCAGGAGTCTATTTATCACCAGAATGAAACGTGTTACATTTAATCCAACAGTGAACAACACTGATTTATAAAAATCAAATCGTTTTCTTCTAAGTCAGGCGAAGTTCAACATAAGACCCAAACTCCTTTATTAGGATATTTAAATAACAGACTAAGCGTTTTACAGGGTTATTTTGGATGTATGCGTGAAGGGTAAGTCTGAAAGCCCAGAGACTGAAGAACTCTAGATTGTATGGACTGTTTGGAAAAGAAATGCAGAAGATACTGTATTTATATACAAGTGTATGTGAAGAAAATCTAGAAGTTGATAGCTTTTCCAAACGAAGCAGCAAGGTTAGCTTCTCTGAAGGCCTCTGATACAGTCTGGGAAAAGAAGAAAAGGTTGATTAACATTAACGTTTGAAATAAATTAATTAATCAATTTTTGTGCATTGCTTTGTATAAAGTCTCTAAATACATATATGTAATAATAATAATAATAATAACAACAATAATAATCGTAGTAGTAAACAGATGAATTATTCTACAAAAAAAAGAGAAATTTGGCTAACACATTTGAAATAAATATAAACAATGCTGTAATTATCTAATTATTATTAATTAATTATTTATAATTAATAATTATTGTATAAATATGAATTATTTACTAATAATTAATTAAATATTACTTAATTATTTGAAATTATGATTTTGATTACATATTTAAAAAATAATAATAATAAAAACATTGGTCAAGTTTAATATCCTTATTCCTCAGAATGTCGATTAATTACAGGGACTTACAAATAAAGAAAATAAAGTAGAAAAAAAATCTCTAGATTATATTCATTAACACTTACGGGATGGGCGTGACACACTCTTGCAACATCCTCACAGGATGCTCCATATTCCATAGCTAATGCAGCCTCATTAATCATCTCACCTGCCCCCTGAAAATGAAAATTGAAAATATTAATTATCATGTAAATTAAAATGACCTCCTATAAAGAAAAAGCAAAAGCAGACAGATCATTACCGATCCCAAAATGTGTGCTCCCAACATCCTGTCTGTGTCCTTATGGCTGAGGATCTTTACCAGTCCATCTGTATCAGCATTTGTCTTGGCTCTGCTGTTGGCTGCAAAGGGGAATTTGCCTACCTTATATGGCACGCCCTGGAAAACAGGCAATTTTTTTGTTATTTTTAATGTACATTAGGGGGAAAATGTTTGATATGACATGCAATTTAAATAAAAAAGGTGTGCTAGAATAAAAACGAGTCATAGGTGGGTGAAATGGCCAAAATCTCTTTTCACAATACGAGTAATTTTATTTCACAATACCGATATATATCACAATATAGGTGCTTGGAGTAAGGTCTTTATGATATCAAAATGTGATACCATAGAGATTTCATATTTCTTGTCACCAGTGTCAGTATCACCAAAAAAACACAAACAAACAAACAAACAAACAAAAAAACAGTAGAACAAATAAAAAGTGCTACATACATTGTATAAAGTAATTGAATAGGGATGTAACGATATTATCAATATCATGATATCAAAACTGTCTCGATACTATCGTGGGAAACAATAGATCTTCCGGGCAAAAAGTGTAGTTTTTAAAATATATTTAAACTTCTTATTCCAGCATAAAATGTCTTTAAAGTTGTGTTATGGAACATTATGCTTTGGGACCTTAAACAAATTAACACTGAAAGCACAATATGGCTTAATTCCTTCATCAAGTCTGTTTGTGCTGCACATTTTGATGAGACGATCGTGATCCGGCGTTTTCCACGCCACAGAACAGCTCCAGTCACAGTGAATGAATGCAGTGAACCCGTTTATTGCACGTGCTGCAACTACGTCAGCTCTGCTGGCTGCAACTCTGCATCTACACAACTTAGTGCCGGTCACTTTCAGGCGCTGCATAATATCATTGCGCCTGCTGCACCCATGGTAGCTAGCAAAATTCCTTGATTGTTACGCTGGAATGAGAGTATAGTTCCTAGCTATATCGGCCTATAAAATCGCAACTTTTCATTTTCCGCCAGTCTTAGTACACGATGCAACTACAGAAGAGTCAAGTTTTAAATAGGAAAAATATCAAAACTCTTTAGTCATTTTATAGTGAGACGCTAATGGTCTAATCGGATTCAATGATATATGCTAAGCTATGCTAAAAGTGCTACCGCCAGACCTGGCGATCGACTGATTGGATTCAAAAACGGTAAAAATGAGCCTGTTTAAAAAAAAAAAAAAAAGTGGAGTGTTCCTTTAACATGGGTTGGAGCATCGGATGCCCATTTTCCACAAGTTGAAATGATTCTTTAGGGTCCTAATGAAAAGTTTATAATATACTTTGGTTAAAAATTCTCAATGGTAGTGTAAAACAACACCCTTTACCTTGTCAAAATCAGCTCTGCAAAAATCATCCTGTTCTGGTCGAGGTTGCTTTAAATGTTAATGAGCTCTGCTCGCCCCGCCCCTCTCTACTCTCTGTGGAGTGACAAGCCTGTTTACTCTAGCCGCATTTAGCTGCTAAACTTGCTAACTAGCACGTTATTAGGAAATCGGAGATATTCTTGTCTAACTTACATCCCTGCTCCAGCATCGAAACAATGGAGGTCAGACTGTTACAACTGATTTAAGGCAAGTCTGAGGTAAAACGCTCATGTCAATCAACTATCGAGGGAGCAGCCTCTGTCCCCTTTAATGACCACTTTAAAATTACTTGTTTTTAAACCGCAATGCTTAAAAGCGCATGCAGATAATACGTTGCGTGTAACTGCAAGAGACGATAGTCCAAAATCTCTGCCGGTTGGCAAATTTCTACTGGTTTATCGCCCACCTCTAACAACTCAACTCACTTCTTCTTTGAGCTGTTCCTCGGTCTTGCCGACCCAGGCGACCTCAGGGTGTGTGTATATAACGGAGGGGACACAGTTGTAGTCGATATGGACGGCTCCTCCTGCCATTCCCTCAACACAAATGATACCTTCATCCTCAGCTTTATGGGCCAACATGGGTCCAGCTACAACATCGCCAATTGCGTAGATACTATAAGAGATTTGCAAAGCATATTAGGACTTGTATGCCACAACATATACAAGAAAACTCATTTGATAGCTCCATACCTAGGCACCTTGGTCTGGAAACGGCCGTTGACGGGGATTCTCCCGCGGTTATCCAGTTCAATACCGACAGCCTCGAGACCAAGATTACTGGTGTAGGGACGGCGGCCAATGCACACCAGCAGAACGTCACATGTGAGCGTCTCGTTCTTGCCGCCAGCTGCAGCTTCCACACTAACCAACGGAAACAACAAAATGAGCAAAAGATGATTTAGTTCCTACACAGCGGCTGGAGAAGCAACACACTTACGCCACATCGATCTTGCCGTCAGGTCTCTTGGTGGCGCCCATGACCTTGGTGCTCAGTTTGAACTTCAACCCCTGCTTCTGAAGAATTCGCTGGAAGTTCTTGGAGATCTCCATGTCGATGCCCATTCCACCGACGTGGCCGAGGAACTCCACCGCTGTGACTTTGGCACCCAGTCTCTGCCACACAGAACCCTGGGAACAAACCAAATGGATTTGTATATTCAAACCCGTTCAGAAGCATCATCAGATTTCAAATATTACAAACAAGCAGTTTCATTACCAAAATTAACATTTTAGATCAGTTTTATAATGAATAAGGAAAGAAACACCTCAATCATCCAATCGAACACTCACCAACTCCACGCCAATGACTCCAGCTCCAATTACAATGAGCTCCTCTGGAACCTTCTTGAGGGACAAAGCGCCAGTGGACGAGACAACGGTGTCTTCATCAATCTATTAAAAGGGGACTATAATTATACAAGATGGCAGAACAAGCAAGAAAAATCTTGAACATGCATGACTAATAAAAATAAAAATGTGAAATAGCCAAATGTCACTTAGTGCAGAGGTCAACAATCTTTGTCACACAGGGATAATAAAAAAGATAATCACTGGCACGTGAGCAATAGGGAAAACAGTCACACAGACAGTTAGAAGCTGTGAGAGTGTGAGAATTAACCTGTGCTAGTCTACAGATGCATGTGGCTCCGGCAAACCATTTACACCACTAATGCGCCTACAAGGTGCTTCAGATCAATGATGCACTGTGCTTTCGCATGGGTCAAGTCCATTTAGCTTCAGTCACGCTACGCTATTGAGTGCATGACAGCTTACGGTTTATTCTGCATTTGTTGCTTATAGCAACAAATAAATTACTGTTGTAAATGTTGGTTATTTTAAAGTTGGTATACAAAGTTTTTAACATTCCACAAATTGATCGCAATGATGGTGAACAAAAACACGTTTGTTTTTGTGAATCGTGGGGACTTTCCATAGACTTCTATAGTTTTTATATTGACCAAACGATACTGTTTATTCCCTCACCCAACCCTAACCCTTACAGAAAACCTGTTTGCATAGTTACATTTTCGATTAAACATCATTTACTATTTTTAATCATTTTTTAAGGTCCCCACAATGTCAAAAATTTTCAGGTTTTACTACAATGTAGCAAAAACAAGTACATACACACACTGTATGTCACACACACTACCAGTCAAAAGTTTTTGAACAGTAAGATTTTTTTTTTTTAGTGTTTTTTTAAATAAGTCTTTTCTGCTCACCAAACCTGCATTTATTTAATTCAAAGTACAGCAAAAACAGTAAAATTTAGAAATATTTTACCTATTAAAAATAACTCTTTACTATTTGAATATATTTTAAAATGTAATTTATTCCTGTGATTTCAAAGCTGAATTTTTAGCATCATTACTCCAGGCACATGATCCTTCTTTAAAAAAAAAGGTAAGGTCACACTGTAAATATGTTATTCAAAATGTAATTTAAAGATTAAAATAACATTTTAGGATTTTATCATAAAAACTATTTATGATAAAATACTTCAGAATTTACATGATAATTTTTATGATAATCAAATACAGACTTATCTGAACATTTAAAAATGATTATGTAATGAGGGGAATAAAAATAATTCAGAAGTAAAAATAATTACTGTAGTAATTTTACAGCTGTACTATAAAATAAAAGAATTATATTTTTCTTTATTTTACAGTCAAAAACTACAATTGTTATATTTCTTATTTTCTTTAATATTTTTTATTTAGCAATCATTTAATTATGTATGTACAGCTGAGGTCAAAATTTTACAATCCCCTTTCAGAATCAATAGAAATGTTAATTTTAGCAAAATAAGAGGGATCATACAAAATGCATGTTATTGTTTATTTAGTACTGACCTGAATAAGATATTTCACATAGAAGACATTTACACATAGTCCACAAGAGAAAATAATAGTTGAATTTATTTCAAAAGTTTACATACACTTGATTCTTAATACTGTGTTGTTACCTAAATAAATAGCTGTTTTTTTGTTTGTTTGTTTAGTGATAGTGGTTCACGAGTCCCTTGTTTGTCCTGAACAGTTAAACTGCCCTCTGTTCTTCAAAAAAAAAATCCTTCAGGTCCCACAAATTCTTTGGTTTTCCAGCCTTTTTGTGTATTTGAACCCTTTCCAACAATGACTGTATGATTTTGAGATCCATCTTTTCCCACTGAGGACAACTGAGGGACTCATATGAATCTATTACAGAAGGTTCAAATGCTCACTGATGCTCCAGAAGGAAAAACGATGCATTAAGAGCTGGGGGATGAAAACTTTTGAACAGAACAAATTTTATTTTGCCTTTTATTTTGCATTTTATTTAGTCCTATGCTTCAGAAGCTACAAAAGATAACTACATGTTTCCCAGAAGACAAAATAAGTTAAATTTACCCTGACCTTCAAATTCCAAAAGTTACCCTGACCTTTTGTCCTTATTACAGTTTTATTATCAACAGTTAGTTTAGCAAGCTCTTTATTGACATTCTCTACTGAATTTGCATGTAAGCTCAAAGTATCATTCAACTGTTCCATGGGCCCACTGCTCTGCACATTTTGTATGTTTCTGAATCTGGCACACTCAGTTCAGTTAATGGATTATTCTCCTAATGAGCTGATGATCCGAATCAGGTGTGCAGACATGGCTATGGGTGAGATGGAGCGGAATGTGGAAAAAGCAGCACACCTGGGTCTTTATAAAGCAGCTGTCTATGTAGGCCAAGGTTCTTCAAATCCAATCCTGGAGGGTCGTTTCCCTGCAGAGTTTAGCTCCAACCCTGATCAAAATCACCTACCTGTGATCTTCTAATGATCCTGAAGACCTTGCTTAGCTTGCTCATGTGAGTTTGATCAAGGTTGGAGCTAAACTCTGCAGGGCACTGGCCATCCAGAACAAGATTTTAGGAACCGTAGGCAGTAAACAGTGAAGCTTAGGTTTTTGTCTGTCTCTGACCTCAATGCCTGGGAAGGGGGTGACCTCAGATCCAGTAGCGATGAGGATGTTCTTAGTGTTTATGACTTGATCTCCTTCAGCAGTCTTTGCGGTCACTTGATTCTTGCCGGTTATCGTTCCAAAACCGTTGACGTGAGTTACCTAGGGATTGCAAAAAATGATTTAGTATGGCACTAAAAAGTGTATTGATCCACAACTATGTGATAAAGGAGAAGTTCACTTCCAGAACAAAAATGTACAGATAATGTACTCACCCCCTTGTGATTCAAGATGTTCATGTCTTTCTTTCATCAGTCGTGAAGAAATTATGATTTTTGAGGAAAACATTTCAGGATTTTTCTCCACATAGTGGATTTCAATGGTGCTCCTGAGTTTAAACTTCCAAAACGTAGTTTAAGTGCAGCTTCAAAGGGCTCTAAATGATCCCAGCTGAGGAAGAAGGGTCTTATCTAACAAAAAAAAACGGTTATTTTCTAAAAAATAAATAAATAAATTCAATTTATATACTTTTTAACCTAAAATGCTCATCTTGAACTCTGTGCATTCCGGGTATGTTGAAAACTCCCATCTCATTTTCTCCTCTATTTTTAAAATTGCTCTGCGTCGCCGTTTTACCTTTTTTTTGTAAAGGGTGTTTGAGCTTTTTTGCATGTTCACTTTGCAAACACTAGGTCAGTACTTCAGCAGCGATGTAGGACGATTTTGAAGTTGGAGGAGAAAATGAGATGGGAGTTTTTCGACATACCCTAAAACTGTACTGACCCGGAACAAATAGAGTTCAGGCAGTCCTACACAAGATCAGCGTTTGAGGTTAAAAAGTATATAAATTGTCTTTTTTTTTTTTTTTTTTTTTAGAAAATAACCGATTGTTTCGCTAGAAAAGACCCTTATTCCTCAGCTGGGATTGTTTAGAGCCCTTTGAAGCTGCATTTAAACTACATTTTGGATATTCAACCTATTGAAGTCCACTATATGGAGAAACATCCTGAAATGTTTTCCTCGAAAAACAATTTCTTTACAAATGAAGAAAAAAAGACATGAGATCTTGCATGACAAGGGGGTTGAGTACATTATCTGTAAATTTTTGTTCTGGAAGTGAACTTCTCCTTTAACATTGGACAAACAGATAAAACTAATGGAAATATAAATACTAAAATCTCACTTTGTTCTGTTTGAATAAGTGTGCGATTCCTCCTGTCAGTGCTTTGACAGCCCCGCTCTTCTGTGCCATCATCTTCTCCAGGTTCAGTGAAATCCCCTGAACTATTGTAGAATAAATCATGTTGAAATAGATGTATAGACAGGAACTGAAATACCCAAAATGCTCTCAGATGGCCTCTTTCAAATCCGTTGGCTTCTGCATATCCTTGACGTTCAGGTCACAGCAACATGTGATATGTGGGCATATCACATGTTTACACTTGAACTTACTTTCAATGCCTCTGCTTTCGAAATCTTTCCCGTGTGCCAAGTGATACAGGTACGAGTTGTTCAGCAGAGCCTTAAATAAGCAAAAAAAAATCAAGTTAAGCATAAGTTAAAAGCATTTTAAAGGGCGTTTTTAAAATCACAAACCTTTGACGGGATGCAGCCAACATTCAAGCACGTTCCTCCAAGGGTCGCGTTCTTTTCCACACATACTGTCTGTGAAAGAAAGTTCCATGTTACCAGTGCATTCAAAGAAATGTTGATGGTATCTGTGATCCAGGTGTCAAAATGATACCTTAAAGCCAAGCTGAGCTGCTTTGATGGCGGCGACGTATCCTCCAGGTCCAGAGCCCACAACTGTGACATCAGCATCAACTTTGACAAGACAAATCATTAGTTGAATATTGCATTACATATTAGTGCATTTCACATCATTTAACTTGTCTTAAAAGATTTTTTTTGTAATGAAGGTCATGCCTTTATTTAGCAGTACCAATCAAATATGTGACCACAAAAACAGTCTTAAGTAGCATGGGTACATTTGTAGCAGTAGCCAACAATAAATACCTTGTATGGGTTAAAATTATCAATTTTTCTTTTATGCCAAAGATCATTAGGATATGAAGTAAAGATCATGTTCCATGACGGTATTTTGTACGTTTTCTATCGCAAATATATCAAAACTTAATTTTTGATTAATAATATGCATTGCTACAAACTTCATTTGGACAACTTTAAAGGTGATTTTCTCAATATTTAGATTTTTGTTGCACCCTCAGATTCCAGATTTTCAAATAGTTGTATCTCCAAATATTGTCATATCCTAACCATACATCAATGGAATGCTTATTTATGTAGCTTTTAGGTGATATATGATCTCAATTTCAAAAATTGACCTTTATGACTGGTTTTGTGATCCTGGGTCACATGACTTTAATTCATCTTACTTGCTCCTTTGTCAGCATATGTCCTCACAGACAAAACCGTGGCTCCATGCAGCTTGCAGGGGAGGTGCTGACCTCGCTATATTGTACAATAGAAATTGAAACAAAATAATTTTACTTTATTATACAGATATTGCTTCTCCATGCTCTATTTTAATTCTTACAAATGACAAACAAAACATCTGAATACATTTTAGAATTAAAAAACAATCAATCCAAAGGGAGAAAAAGGCAAAAAAGAAAAAATAAATGTAAAAAAACAATTAGTTGTCTTAGCTACTAACTGAAATAAAATAAGTTTAAAGTACTAAAGTAACTAAAACTGAAAAATAAAACTCAATGTATATATTTTTTTTTACTTTTTATCAAAAAAAAAAAAAAACTAATAAAAATAAATAAAAACTAAACATTTTTTTCGATTTTTTTTTTTTTTTTTTTTTTTGGTCTTTATTTAGAATTTTGGACTAAGAATCAGCATCCAGTGACAAAAAGGCACAAGGAATATTTATTTTTTCCAATTTGCTTTTCCAATTTATTTTTGCACAGTGTAGTACTGATAACTGAAAGCAGACATATTTATTATATAAACAGAAACATACCCACATCCTTGTACAGTAAGACAGCACATGCTTGACCAAAACTATTCTTTTTTAATTTGTAGTCACTTCTTTTTCCAAACTAAATGTTTCCTAAATGTGGTTTTGCCTTAAAAACCAATGTTCTGTCTACCTAGACTGCACTTTTAGGCATCACTGGCATATTTTAGGTAGGTGGATCACTAAATTTTGTATTTAAACAAGCTTATGACAGCTAAAAAATGCAAAATACTTGGATCAGAATGATGTGACCTATATGGCAAGTTATCAAAAAGCTCCACAGACTCATTAAACTACACGCCCCTACAAGTTCAACCAATGATCACAGATGTAATTCGTAACTTTAGTTGTGTAAACACGCATTCACTTTCGATAAATGACATATAAAGTAAAGTAAATTCATGTAGCTCAATACATAAACTCAGTCCGCCTCGTTTGTGTTTATTGGCTGACAACTGTGCAGGATGACATGCGAGTATGTTGGGCCTACACAGTAATAACATTGCATTTTTGTCTACAACGTTTTCTTTAAAATCTAACGGAGTATGGATATACCCCAAGTACAATGTCTTGGGTGAAATAAACAGACATTACCGTGGCGAGTGTGCGGTATAGATGGTTCCAGGTCTGCATTTTAACTGTACGTCCCTTCCGAGACCGCTTCACCTACAGCGATTGCTGAGTCCAAGGACTCGTCGATTTACGCATGCGTAGTACGGAGTCGCTGCCTGATGATGTCACTTGTCCAGCTTGTTACTCAACCTGGACAAACCTCAAATCGTCTGTAAAACGAAGTGAGAAGTCATTTATACTAAATAATTTTGGTCTCAAATTTCATAAGTTGTTTTCGAGGTTTGTCCACAAAATTATTCGTTTCTGAAACAGTAGTTTGTTTAGGGATTGTGATACCAGTTGAAATTACAATACAATCGAAATTCTTACTCTCTTTGGAAAATATCACGTACATAAAATAAACTATGTGTCAGTTGTGCCAAGAATTAGACTGTTTTCCACTGACTTAAAGATTTTTTAATTACTGATTTCTATACGAAACATCAGTAAAGCATCTCTGTTATTGAAAAGATGACTGATTTTTGTTGTAAGATGTAAGCAGTAGATCTATTATGCATATATGGATGTATACATACAGTTTTCACCTGGTAAAATGAACTGTTATTACCTGTTAAACTGTCATTTGTATACTTTTAACTGCATTTTAACTGTTTTGGAATTCAGTAAAATTCATTTTTTTTATTTTTTATTTTTATTATTATTATTATTATTATTATTATTATTATTATTATTATTATTATTATTATTATTTGTAGAATTAAAGCAGACTCACGTCTCAAATCTTATTTTGCAAAATATTTAAAAAAGTGACTTACTATACGAAATGTTTTAGCAATTAGCATTTTTAATGTTCATTGATTTTATACACAACTTTCTATGTAATTTAGAATTAATATTAATTAATGTGTAGGAGAATAAAAAAAACATTTTCTAATTATTTACTGAGGGATTTGTTCCTCTTACACCCTTACACCCTAAAAAAATAACATAACATAAAGCATGCAAATTGTAATATTAATAGTGTAATATAATATAATATAATATAATATAATAATACATTTGAATAATGGGGGGAAGCGTTAGTTTCTGCACAAAGATCTCTTTCGTGTAGTTCTTTACTATCTCTCTTTTTTTTATTGAACTTTAACAAAAACAACTACATACAAATACAACAATATATTTTACATACAAGAGCACATATATCCTTACATGTCAGGGGCAGTGCACATATACATGTATAAAAGAATACAGTAAATTAATAAAAGTAAAAAAATAAAAATAAATCATAAAATGAATAATAATAATAATACAAAAGAAAGGCTTTTTATATAAACAACTTGTACTTATTAAACAGCTGTATAGTCTTTTTTGCTTTTAAATTTTTACTTTTTTCTATTGTCTCCAAATATATTTTAATATCAACTTTAAATTGTTCAAAATTTGGTAATTTATCATTCCATTTGGCTTTATGAATATAGTAACGGGCAACTATAATAATAAATCAAGGATAAATATAAAACTCTTATCACCTGCAAGTGAAAAACATTATAGCATAATATCAACTTCCACAAGATCCACAGAAATCATAGCTTTTTGTTTTATATAATTATTCAGTTCTTTACTATCTCTGCCATCCCATACAAGAAACAGTTCCCTCTAGTGGTTAAACAAGTGAATTGATACTCAGAAACTTTTTTACACACAAGCAGTAAAATACTGGTGTGATTTGGCGCGGTTTAGACTTATTTTATATGCCGGGAAATAAAAGAAACATACCATGCAAAAAATTAAATAAATAAATAAAAAAGGATAATTGACATATGGTTCATTTTCCCAGGTGACACTTTACAGTTTGTAAAACTCTATTTATTTATCTATTTATACATGATTATTTATTTAGGAAAATTATAGATTTGTCTATTTAAGATGTTAATTTCTTGCTGACTGTTGTATTTAATTTCATTAATTAAATGTGTTTTTATTTATTTATTTACAAATTTAAACATTACTATTGCGGAAAAATGCAAAGTTATAATGTCAATTACGTCGAAGCATAACATAATTCACAAAACAGGACCATATATCACAGTTAATTTTCCATCAGTTTCAAACTGCATAATCAGATTGAAGAGGATTAGACCGGAAGTTGACTCAAACCGAGTAAAAAGAGTCATCACTCACTTTTTAATTGCATCTGTTTTCCATATGCGAAATTGTGCCTCAAGCTTTCATTATGTCCAACATCTCCTTTTGTGATCCGCAAAAGAAATTATTTCACACAGTTTTGGAATAACATGAGGGTGAGTAACCTACATTTTCGGTCGAATATGTTTTTGTCTTTTACAACGATTTCCTTTATTACAGCTTTACTTCTATTAAAACTTTAATAAATCACTCTGTAACTTTTCCTACAGCAGGGCGCTGACTTTGCTACCTCCACTGCGCATGTGCGGTTCCGGTATCACAGCAACAGTGATAAACTTGCAGACGGGCGGTGAACCGGTGGTCGGGATGTCATCGCCGCGGGAGCAAGAGGCAGCAGAATACCTCGACAAACACAAAATTATTGAACTGATGGATAATTTAACTAGTATGCTCTTCTTCTACAGACCAGGTGACACGTCTCGCAACGTTAGTAGATTTGGTAGATTAGCCTACTTGTTTAGTTCACTCTGTATTCGTCGCATTCACCTTAATAAATTTGAAATTGAGAGTTTGATGACATCTAGAGTAGTAAACAATTTCTTTTTCTGCAAGTAAATTTCTAGAAAACAGAAAAAAAAAAAAACTTAATACCCAATCTCATGAATTCTTCCGTTACAGATCGTCCTAGAGAATTTCTGACTGAGCAACTCGAACAGCTCAAAGTTTCCAAAATTCATCCAGGAAATCCTCCGTGCCTCTTTAACGACTCCAACTTAGATGCTCTATTTGGAATCCTGGATCCTTCCCATCAAGGCTTTATCACTTACAGTCAATACAAAGAAGGTAAAACTGCCTTAAAGTTGCAGAGGTTGTAAAAGGGGTTTTGTATGAGATTAAATGAGGACATTTGAATAAAGGTGTCTGTCAAATGCATGTAAATGAAAGTAAAAAGTATCAACAAACATGTTTTGAATTGAGAATTGCTCTAAATATGTGTTATATTATATTATTAATATGAGCAGGCTTCATAGCAGCAGATTGAGCAAAATATCAGTGCTTAAGTAGCAAACAGTGCTTAAACGTAATTAATGTAAAGACAAATTATGACAGTTATCGATGAAAATTTAAGGGAAAGTTTTTATGGTTTTTAAATTAAATGTGGCAGAGTGGCAGAAGCGTTACTAATCTCTATATCATCATTACAGGCAGTGAAAACATGATATTTCCATTAAAAAAAATAGCAGCAGTTTTATTCTACATAGGAATATTTAAATGTAATGACATTAAACAGGGACTTGCAGATTGGTGGATATTCATATGTGACTCTGGACCACAAAACCAGTTAGGTAGCATGGGTATATTTGTAGGAATAGCCAACAATACATTGTATGGGTCAAAATGATCGATTTTTCTTTTATGCCAAAAATCATTAGGATGTTAAGTAAAGTAAAGTAAGTTAAGTAATGTTCCATGATGATATTTTGTAAATTTCCTACCGTAAATATATCAAAACTTAATTTTTGATTAGTAATATGCATTGCTAAGAACTTAATTTGGTCAACTTTAAAGGCGATTTTCTCAAAATTTTGATTTTTTTTGCACCCTCAGATTCCAGATTTTTTTAAATAGTTGTATCTCAGCCAAATATTGTCCTATCCTAACAAACCAAACAACAATGGAAAGCATATTTAAATTGACCCTTTTTTTTCTTCTACATTACTTACTTGAACAAAGTTAAAGTAGTTCATTCAAAAAGGTCACCCAAGATGTAGATGAGTTTGATTTTTCGTGGGAACAGATTTGGAGAAATTTAGCATTACATCACTTGCTCATCAATGGATCCTCTGCAGTGAATGGGTGCCGTCAGAATGAAAGTTCAAACAGCATGTTTCTAAGAAACAATCCGTCATTAAGGTATTTTAACTTTGAACTGTTGCTTCTGACCAAAAGTCCAGTCTACACTACACTTCCTGTAGTGGAAATAAATTCTCTCCTGATTCATACAACTTTTTCACTGGAGAAATCAATGTTGTATATTTAGCTGAAAGCATGGGTTTGAAATTATAAACGACTTAATGATAACTTTGTTTCTTACAAACGCACAGCTTTTTCGCATCACAAGTTGTTCATGTACTTGTCGATTATTGTGTTATTGTTTTTATCAGCTGTTTGGACTCTCATTCTGATGGCACCCATTCACTGCAGTGGATCCATTGCTGAGCAAGTGATGTAATGCTAAAAATTCTCCAAATCTGTTCTGATGAAGAAACAAACTCATCTACATCTTGGATAGCCTCAGGGGTCACTGGATTTTCAGCAAATTTTAGGTGAACCACGCTGTAAAAAAACAATTAGTTGAGTCAACTTGAAATAATTTGTTACCCCGCTACCTTTAAATTGTAACAGTTTTGGTAACAATTCATGAATGTAAAAATTACTAATGGTTTGACTCCACATACGCACAACATGGCTTCCCAACAGCACTGAAGACACTCTGCATCAAGAATTTCAATGAGTTCCCAGAAGGAGCCAGTGATGACAGAATATCACAAGAGACGTTCATAAGAGAGGCGTAAGTATGACTGCTGGAGTGATATGGCATCATTTGAAGATTCAAAAGCTCTGAATTCAGACGAAATACCTAATGTATTCACTATGCCCATGTATGTTTTGTATATGTTTGATTATATCAGCAGTATGTTATGTCTCTCATGTTTTGATACACTCGAATATAGGAAAGATTAGATCTGTGCATTTTGCATTTTTGTTCATGCTTTATCCAGACATCTCTAATTCTTTGTTTAGGACTGAAGGGCTAGTCAGAAATGCAGCAACATTCCAGCAATAGGAGAACTCAACAACTTTGTCCTAAGTATCTGCAAAATTGCTTTTATATAGAAAACAGTACATATTGTGTGTATGCATATATAAATAAATGATATAAAAGTACCTAATGCAAATTGAAAATCATCACATATCTCACCATTTCATAACTGTCTTGCCACTTCGGTTTTAATACTTCCAAAATGCGTGGGTCAAATTTTGCCAACTTAAATGTCTCCATATTTCAAATTTAAAGTGATAGTTCACTCAAAAATTAAAACTGTCAGTTGTTCCAAACCTATATGAGATTCTGTTTTCTGCTGAACACAAAAGAAGATATTTTAAAGAATGTTGGTAACTAAACAGCTGATGGTCCCAACGGACTTTCATAGTATTTTATCCATGTTAGCTTTCATTTTCAAGTGAATTAATCATCCCTAAATAATTATCTCTTAAATTGCCTACAATGAAGACCAGCCAACATGACTTAATAATCATGTATATATTTTAATAATGTATGAAATACAACATTATAAATGTATATTTATATTTTTTATTCATTAAAATAAATATTATAATAATTTTATATGTATTTATTTGACAATTATTCAACGTACCTAATTATTTAATTAATTGTAAGAATAAAATGATGTGTCTAAGTACATCAAAATACCAGAAAACAGCTGAAATAGAAATAAAATGTAAACGAATCAACACAGAGCATGAATACATTTTATACATACAGTAGGACTCCATATTAATGCAGTGATGCTGAATAATTCATGACAGCCTCAATGTTACAGTTTGAGTTGTAACCATGACCTTACATTGAAACTGTTCATTTTTTTTTTATTTATTTATTTTTTATTTAGCAGCAGCTGAAGCTCTTGACACAAATCTTAATCCCCTCCCCCTCCTTATTGACCTTGTGTCTTATTTCATACATTATGAACATGGGTTTTATTTTTACATGAGCCTTTATGCAAGTGTTTTAGCCTTTACAAAACTAAAATGATGTCTTATATCAAAATTATTTTAAACATTTTGTATAGGTGATTACCATATGCAATACAAAACAAATTATAATGGAGTGTAATTAGACAAGGAAAATCTGGTATGCATACAATATGTACAAGTGAAGGTGACATTTAAAGGAATCATTCATTCAAAAATCAACATTCTGTGACCATCAACTGTTTTTGTCCATACAATGGAAGTCCTAGTTACCTAGTTACATGAGTCACCTGTCCTTCTAACACAGGGCCAGAGACACAGGGAAAAAAACATTAATGGTGTCAAAGACACCTTATTACCTGAACTAGGGAAAAAAAAGAAAAAAAATCTTCTGAAATTACCCTACTGCATTTACAGTGTGTCTATACAAGTATAGAAAATTCATTAGTAGATGCCACATGACATTCCAGCCTGCAGATAAATGTACTGGAAGTGCACAGAATGTAATGAATGAATGTATTAAAATGCACTGATTTGAAAATGATTACCTTAAGTGAAATAAGCTGTCTGTGGTGCTACCTTGATACCTTGATGACCACTTTTTCACAGTTTCAGGGACAATCTAGAACTTTTATTATTGCCTATATTCAAAATGACACATAACCATTAGATAAAATGTTAAAATGAGTCACATTATTAAAGGAGAAGTCCACTTCCAGAAAAATAATTTACAGATAATGTACTGACCCCCTTGTCATCCAAGATGTTTGTGTCTTTCTTTTTTCAGTCGTAAAGAAAGTATGTTTTTTGAGGAAAACATTTCAGGATTTTTCTCCATATAATGGACTGATATGGTGTTTAAATGCGGCTTCAGATGATCCCAAATGCGGTCCCAGCCGAGGAAGAAGGGTCTAGTGAAACGATAGTTTTTTTTTTTATTTTAAAACAATACAATTTAAATACTTTTTAATCTCAAACACCCATCTTGTCTTGCTCTCCCTGAACTGTTTTCTGGTTCAAGACAGTTAGGGTATGTCAAAAAATCGTATTTTCATCATATTTTCTCCCTCAACTTCAAAAATCATTTTAAAATCATCCTACATCACTGCAGACCCAGTCGGTACTTCTAAGTGAACATGCGAAGAAGATCAAACACCCTTAATAGATCAAACACCCTTCATAAAAAAGGTAAAACAGCGATATAGGGCGATTTTGAAGTTGAGGAAGAACATGAGATGGGAGTTTTTCGACATACCCTAACTGTCATGAACCGGAAAAAAAAAACAGTTCACGCAGAGTAAGACAAGACGAGCGTTTGACATTAAAAAGTATAAAAATTGTATTATTTATATAAAAATAACCGATCGTTTCATTTGATAAGACCCTTATTCCTTGGCTGAGATCGTTTACAACCGCATTTGGGATCGTTTGAAGCCGCATTTAAACTGCATTTTGGAAGTTGAAACTTAGGGCACCATATCAGTCCATTATATGGAGAAAAATGCTAAAATGTTTTCCTCAAAAAACTATTTCTTTACGACTGAAGAAAGAAAGACATCTTGGATGACAAGGGGGTGAGTACGTTATCTGTAAATTTTTGTTCTGGAAGTGGACTTCTCCTTTAATTAATTTTTGGAATGAACAAAAATGTGTAGGTAGGTTTAAAATGATAAATTAATAAATATACGGTGCAAAATAAAGACAAAGTATTGTGACACTTTGTAGTTGTTGTGGAAATCAGTGCACTCTTAAAAAAAAGGGTTCTTTATTGTCATCTGGCTTCATGAAGAACCTTTAAAGCTTTAAAATCCTTAAAGGGATAGTTCACTCAAAATGAAAATTCTGTCATTAATTACTCACCCTCATGTCGTTCCAAACCCGTAAGACCTTCGTTCATCTTCAGAACACAAATTAAGATATTTTTGATGATATCCGAGAGCTTTCTGACCCTTCATTAGACAACACCATTGAATAAATTATGGAATGAAGTCATTATTTTAGTTTTCTTTGCGTGCAGAAAGTATTCTCATAGCTTCATGACATTACGGTTGAACCACTGATGTCACAAGGACTCTTTTATCGATGTCCTTACTACCTTTCTGGGTTTTATATTCAGTAGTTGCACTGCTGTCTATGCAAAAATGTCAAAAAATATCTTTAAAAAAAAATATGAACGAAGGTCTTACGGGTTTGGAACAGCTTAGTGTGAGGATCTTCACACTAAGAATAAACAGTTCACTGAAAGGTATACTTTGGGGAACCAAAAATTGTTCTTCTACAGCACTGTTGTGAAAACACCCTTTTGGAATCTTTACTGAGAGTATGAGATCATACTGATATGTGATGAACTGCACCTATATACTAATTTCATAAATCCACTAAAAGTCACCAGGCTTTGCTAGAAAATGTTACAAATAAAGTAGCAAAAGTAAAGTTAGTGATAAAAAAAATAAGCATTAGTTCTTTGCAGATGCTGCTTGGGAACATCTTATTTATGTGGAAAAACATTGGTTAGATGAGTAGGCTACATTTATCATCAGACACCAGTTTACCTAAACAACCCTGTTTGTAATTACACTTACTAAATGCAGATGTGCGCTGGAGAGAGTGACAGAGAACTGCTTACATTAACAGTTCAATGGGAAGAACAATGACATGCTAATTCTGGTGGCAACCGTTGAAAGTTGTGAACACAAGTAGGTGTGTTCACTCAGTTACAAAGAGCTGTAATGGCCTTTCAGCATTACTTTTTACAGTGTTACAATTAATAGGCCACTACTTTTTATCTTATGTTTATGTTAATTCCCATAAATGCTAAAATTGCAAAGTGGGGAGGCATAAAATAAATAAATAATAATAAAAACTTGTATTAAAGGTGATTATTCAAATAGGAGAAATACTCTGTCATCCATGATGGTGTTAAATAACAATAATAAAAAACTTTTTAAAAATAGATTTTAAATAGAATTATACCTACTTTACATTTAGAGTACATACTCTATTATGCTTCTTTAATTTTTCCTAATTTTTAAGATTTGCCACAGCTTCTCTATTTTGGGTATGTTTCTTATTCAGACACTGCTAAAGTGTATGGTTTTTCTTAACTTTTTCAATTAATGTGGAATTTATATGTACAATTTTTCAAAGAATCAAAAAATGAATTGCGTTATGATGTAAACAATAAAAAGTTCATTTATTTTACACTTTCACAAAATGATATGAGAGTAGATTTAGGTGTCTTTACCAAAACAGATTATTATTTAAGTATTTTAGTTTAGAAACAGTCAATTTAGTTATTTATTTATTTAAACATTCTAAGTTAATTAGCTGCTAACTCACTTATTGTGTTAGCAAGTCCGACTTTTATTAGATTTTTCGACAAAAAATGAAAAATGTCATTACCCTTGCCATCATTACCATCACAACAATTTTAAAAACCCACACAAACAGACATTAAAATCAACTTAAAGGTTGATAAAGGCCTGACTTTATTCCAGGATGTGATAATTTTTTAACAAACACACTTTGAAGAAGTTTTTCAAGGTTTCAAGTAGTTAAAGGTTTCTCTATTTAAAGAATCCCTCATAAATGAATTTTGAAAGTTGAAATATCATTATCATCCAAACTGTATTCTTTTTCTTAACTTTTTCAATTAATTTATCAAAAAATCAAAAAATGAATTGCGTTATGATGTAAACAATAGAAATGTCATTTATTTTACACTTTTACAAAATAATCTGAGATTTAGATGTCTTTACCAAAACTGACTGTTATTTTAAAATTTTGATTCAGAAACAATTGAATTAAACTGACTGTTATTTTAAAATTTTGATTCAGAAACAACTGAATTATTGATTTATTCGAATATTTAAAGTTAATTAGCTGCTAACTCACTTATTGCATTAGCAAGTCTGACTTTTATTAGATTTTTCAACAAAAAAAGAAAAAAAAAATTGTTACCCTTGCCGTCATTACCATCGCAGCAATATAAAAAATCCACACAAACAGATATTAAAATCTACTTAAAGGTTGATAAAGGCCTGACTTTATTCCAGGATGTGATACATTTTTAACAAACACACTTTGAAGAAGTTTTTTAGGATTTCAAGTAGTTGGGTTAAAAAAGTTAATTAAGTAGCTAAAATTGATCAAAGAATCAAAAAATAAATTGTGTTAAATGATAGAAATGTAATTTATTTTACACTTTCACAAAGTGATCAGTGAGTAGATTAAAAAAAAAGTTAATCCGCTAACTCACTTGTTTTGTTAGCAAGTCAGACTTTTATTTGATTTTTCAACAAAAAAGAAAAAGAAAAAATGTTGTTACCCTCGACGTCATTACCATCACAACAATATCAAAAATCCACACAAACAGACATTAAAATCCACTTTCAAAATTTCAAGTATTTAGAAGTTTAAAGAGCCCCTCATAAATGAATTCAAACATAGTTAAAATATCATTATCATCCAAACTGTATGCTTTTTCTTAACTTTTTCAATTAATTTATCAAAGAATTGAAAAATGAATTGTGTTAAACAATAGAAATGTCATTTATTTTACTTTCACAAAATGATCAGAGAGTAGATTTAGATGCCTTTACCAAAACTTATCATTTTTATTATTATTATTTATTTATTTTAGTTATTTATTTATTCAAAAATTCAAAGTTAATTAGCTGTTAACTCACTTAATGCATTAGCAAGTCCGACTTTTATTCGATTTTTCGACTAAAACCGAGAAAATGTCATTACCCTCGCCATCATTACCATCACAACAATATCAAAAATCCACACAAACAGACATTAAAATCTACTTAAAGGTTAATAAAGGCCTGACTTTATTCCAGGACATATTACATTTTTAACCAACACACTTTAAAGAAGTTTTTTTAAGATGTCAAGTAGTTAAAAGTTTCTGTAATTAAAGAATCCCTCATAAATTAATTCAAATATAGTTAAAATATCATTATAATATGATCTGGGAAAGATTTTTGTATAAAGTCTATTTTTATATTTTCCATACATTGAATCGCCGTCTTAATCGCCAAAGCAAAGACTGGTTTGGCTTAAATGTGGATTTGGAATCGGTGCATTCGCAACGGTTTCGTTTGGGTGTGGGAAATGAAAACGGCTCGTTAATTTCCTCACTTAGTGGCACGGGTTGTGGGGGGTCAGATGTAAAAGCACCAACCCGGCGACAACATCGGGTGCCACATTTTGGTGGTCTTGAACATCCATTGCACCTTTGCGCAACAGCCGCTTCTCCGCCGAGAGGTCCTCGCGGTGCACAAAGGCAGCTTCCGAGAGGGCAGCGTCAGCGCGACAGGCGAGAGAAACAACCCCCGGACCGCGTCCGACCATCTTAACTCGAAAGCCAGCGTTGTTTTTCTACAAGGTAAGAACTCCGCGAACACATCTCGGCTGATTTCGACCGCGGGAGTTGCCCACTCGGGCCCGGAATCGTGCAGCGGACCAGTGTCGTTTCCTATCCTGCGCGAGCGTGGTTGTTCTTAACAGAAAATGGCGTCACCGTTCGTGCTGGCTGTGCAACCGGGGAAAACGCACTTGTTCCGAGCGCTTAAATTAGAGCGAGAGTTGATTCGGACTCGCCACGACCGCCCGCAGAGGTAGAGCAAGTCCACGGGCCTACTTGGGAGCGAATATGGCACTTCATAACAAAACACCGAAGCGGAGAGGACGCGTAAAGGCGGAAGGGTCACCAGACCTGTGCGCCAAAGCGGCTTCGGGAAGATGGCACAGCGCCGCAAAGCGCAGCACTTTATCGTTTGGACCTGACCTATAATCGCGCAAATCCTCTCGAATGTGCTCGCTTTGTGACTCTGAGGACGCGATTTCATATTTTGTTGGGTTTGGGCTCGGAAAAAGCAGTGCAAGTTAGTGGCAACGTCGTCTTTTGTATCAGGCTCTCGCCTCAGCCCGCCTTTACGCCGCACTCACTCCCTGGTAAGCATCAGTCCTTCTTACGCCGCTTTAAAGCTCCATTCTGCACATGGGCTCTCCTTCTCCATCAAGTTAATCTGGCCCATTGTGGTCCGCAATAGAGGAGATTTGGCCTGACAATGTAACCGTGTAAAAGAGATTTACAGAATAATGGAGCGATGCAAATTGCTTCACGAAAACGCTAAATAGCCTGAATATCCGCAAAAACCCGGCGATATAACCTGCACTTACATTTTAAAACAGTTTGGCTAAATGAAGTGTATGCGCCACGACGTGTCTAAATTGCGCATAGGGGACAACGCAAACCAGCGCTTTTCCAACAGGTTTTGGAACCACACAAATAGCCACGAATAACGCAAACGCACAGTTTTAGCTGTAATCCCAGTGATGGTATAGGATACAGTCTCTCTTTCGTGGTCAGATGCCTCTTTTTAGCAACTGTGGACTTGGTGATGCTTGTGCTGCCAATGGCTTCGCGCGTTCCCGCACACATGCATCCACAATCTAACATCGTAAGTCAGTCAAACGTGTGAACTCGTGTTAAAATGTGTTTGCTTGCCATCCACATGTTCCAGCTGGATATATTCGTTTCAATTTGGAGACTGTCAGTGCTGGATTTGGGTATCAACTTTTCACGTTGCTCTCTCACATTTGGCCCCTTGTGGTCCCAGAGTGTTTTGATGGGGACTCGCGAATGCGAGTGTGTTTTTAAACAAGTTACGTACATTTTTTTGTATTTTGAAAGTGTGAATTCACTGCTTAACTATAAATAAATGGATCTGTTTGTAAAAGCGTGATATTAAATGATGATGTTTTTGTTTGGTAAATGTGCTCGCTTGACCACGTTATTCAAAACAACCCTAAAATCTAGATTTTTAGCACATCAGTGTTTAAATCATCACTTCATAATGATTTTAATGCCTACAACGCGTTTAATCCAAAAGCTTAAGGAGCTTACAGATCGTGTGTCTATTATTTTAAATTATTATTTTTCCGGTCACGTGGCCAAATGTCTCTGATGCTTTGGGTGGTGATGGTCATTTCAAGACGTTCTCGGTTGTTATCCGTGTACTCGCAGGCAGATATCACGTTTTAGCATTATTGGTAAATCTTCAATTGTTATGAAGTTTGCGAAGTACTTGTTCAGGCACGAGTCCACACGGATAGCAAGATGAACCCGCGACTTATTGATTTGCCAAACACAATACGACTCGTATCGAACACATTTCCCTGCCATCAACCGAATCGCGGCATATAAAAGCATGAAGGTGGTATTATAAAGTCTAATTATGTTTATTTCTACGTTTGGCCACGGACACGTGCTCCGTTCGCGACTTCCTGCCTCGGTCGCGAATGTTTGGGCAGGACACTGGCAGTGCGGTCAGGTGTATGTCCTTCATATTCACAACACAACATTTTTCAGATTTTGTTTGCGCTTTTATGAGCAAACAGGTTGGGTTAATACAACGGTACACGCCGAAGCACATCAGTGAATAACGTTACCTTTTACCATGGTAACTAGAGTTTCCGCCCAAATACCACAGTCACTAGTTACAGCTGCTACTTACAGTGACGACTATAGCGATAGCTGACAAGAAAAGTCAACAGCTTGTCACACCACAATACTATTTAAATAAATACAAAAGCTAAAAAAAGAAGAATTTAAAGAAATTAAATTTTAATATGAAATGTGTACATATGAAATGTGTACATATGTTAAGCTACAATCGGTTGAATAATACGTAATATACGTTCATGTTTTTGTAACTTTTATGATTTTTCAGTTAATTGGTATTTTTTTTAATGCATTTTTCAGTTTTTTTGAGGCACAGTTTTAGTGACTTTTTAAGTTACCTCAGTTTTACTGTAGTAACATTATAAGTGTCGTACTGTGTACTTTTTGTGAGTGTGGTGGCTGCTAAAATAATGATTATTTGGTTATTTCCACTGTATATATATATATATGTATTTGTCTGGTTTTGCTAGAAATCCAAGGAGTTTTAGACTAATTTGATTAACATTCGATGTTCATTGAATGATTTTGTAAAAAGTTTTAAAGGGATAGTTCACCAAAAAATGAAAATTCTGTCCTTAATTACTTACCCTCATGTCGTTCCAAACCGTAAGACCTTCATTCATCTTCAAAACACAAATTAAGATATTTTGGATGTGGTACTTGCCATAGGGTGACGCGAAATAGAAGAATTGTTAAAGTCGTTAATTTTGTTTTCTTTGCGCACAAAAAGTATTTTCATAGCTTCGTAAAATAACAGATGTCACATGGTTTTACCAATGTCCTTACTGCGTTGCTCTTCAAGCAGGGTCAGAAAGCTATTGGATTTCATCCAAAATATCTTAATTTGGGTTGGGAGTTTTACATTTCATACTTTAAATTTACACTACTTTGATTAACATTCAAAGTTCATGACAGTTTGATTTTGTAAAAGAGGGTTTTAGAGGGATAGTTCAGCCAAAAATGAAAATTCTTTCATTTATTACTCACCCACATGTCGTTCCAAACCCGTAAGACCTTTGAAGATTAATCTTCAGAACATCCAAAATATTTTAATTTGTGTTGGGAGTTTTACAAATCATACTTTAAATTTAGACTAATTTGCATTAACATTCAAAATTCATTGAATGATTTTAAGGTTTTAAAGGGATAGTTCACCCAAAAATGAAAATTCTGTCATTAATTACTCACCTTCATGTTGTTCCAAACCTGTAAGACTTTTGTTCATCTTCAGAACACAAATTAAGGTATTTTGGGTGTGGTACTCTCCACAGGGTGACGCGAAAGAGAAGAATTGTTTTATAAAGGTGTTATTTTTGTTTTCTTTGCGCATTCTCATAGCTTTGTAAAATTACGGTTGAACCACTGATGTCACATGGACTGTTTTACTGATGTCCGAACTGCGTTTTCTGTCCAAGCAGGGTCAGAAAGCTTTTATGTTTCATCAAAAAATATCTTCATTTGTTTTCCAAAGATGAACGAAGGTCTTACAGGACATAAGGGTGAGTAATTAATGAGAGAATTTTCATTTTTGGCTGAACTATCTCTTTAATATTTAAAAGCTCTAAAGCAAATTCATTTCAGTTTGTCCTGTTGTCAGGCATTCTCCTTTCCATTACAACTAGGCAATTATGATGTTTGTTTGATGCATGACAAACATTTCCATAATTCATATTGTTTTGTCCTTTTTAGCACATAGCCGTTATGCCTCATCTTGACATTTATTTCCTTGGTAAATGTGCAGTGAAAGGTCTTCATCATCATACGATCATCACGGCGACAGTAATGTCTGTTTGTCTTTGTCAGTACCTGCATAAACGACCAGCGTTGACTTATAACAAGCAAATATTTCTAGTACTGTGTATACAATTTTTGAATTTCAATTTGTGCTGCTGGAGAACTTGTTGCCGTTTTGGAAAGCAAGCAGGAATGAAATCATTCCTCCATCAAAAGCATTGAGGAGAAACAGCTCTGCTGATTAACTTTGTGATTTGTCTTTTAAGTTCATAAAAGAGGCCTCAGAGATGGAGGCTGCTAACAGCGAAGATCAGGGAAGCCGGACTAGTGACAAATGCTGCCAGACTGAGACACTTCAGGCCTGCTGTTGCCAAACAACAGAAACCCCTCAAGAGCCTTGTGGCAAAAATCCAGGTAGGAACTCAGCACCTTAAAGTCAACATGAAATCAAAACTGACCCTGTTTCCTTTTTAAATACACATTCCCAGTTATTGTGCACCATTTGTCAGTGCAAGTCAATCCAAAGCGGAAAGAAACATCTTTCCTTTTAGGCTACAAATCACACTAATTTTTGGCTGATTTTTGGTATCCAATCAATTTTAAATGAATAAAATTAACTCCTGACTACACTGAACTCCCATTCCAGAAGTATAATGAGTTGAGAAGACTGGTTTCATGGTTTGGATGTGTTTTATTGATAATCCGATGCTGTGTATCCCTTCTTCCTGATATCCGTGCATAATCAGAGGTAGTTGCCAACCCGCATGCATTGTGAAATCAAGATTTATGCCTTCTCTACCCATTTATTGCAGAGATCTATCAGTGTAGTTCGATTTAAATGCAATGTCTTGTGGCGACTTGGTTGTTAATGTTGGACAATCACATTCCAATGTGTTTACCACATATTTCCATAATTATCAATGCTGGAATAAGATTTCTAGCTCAGCGGGTTGTTATTTGTGCTCTACAGTGCTGCTAATTTCAGTGACCTGGAGTTGTTTGTCTTTATAGTAATTTATGGCCATAAATAAAGACAAGCTGTTCTGAAGCAGAGAGGGTCACATATACTGGCTGATAGTGAGTTGCAGACCAGAAAAAATCTTTCGAATCTTTCTTATTGAAAAGATTCTAGATGGGCTTTTAATGCAGAAAGATTTGTTTGAGCAATTTTTCAGTTCTTGAAAAATATTTAATACACAATTACCTCTTTCATTATTCATGCTGTTCATGCATTTACTAACTTGTCTAGTTTCCACTTTGTCAAAACTAATGTAACAGACGAGGTCAAAAATTTACATACACCTTGCAGAATCTGCAAAATAATTATTTTACTAAAATTAAAGGGATCATACAAAACTCATGTTATTTTTTATTTACTACTGACCTGAATATGATATTTCACATAAAAGATGTTTACATATAGTCCACAAGAGAAAATAATAGTCGAATTTATAAAAACGACCTTGTTCAAAAGTTTACATACACTTGGTTCTTAATACAGTGTTGTTACCTAAATGATCCACATCTTTGTTTTTTGTTTGAGTGATAGTTGTTCATGAGTCCCTTGTTTGTCCTGAACAGTTAAACTGCCCGTTGTTCTTTAGAAAATCCTTCAGATCCCACAAATTCTTTGGTTTTTCAGCATTTTTTGTGCATTTGAACTCTTTCCAACAATGACTGTATGATTTTGAGATCCATCTTTTCACACTGAGGACAACTGAGGGACTCATATGAATCTATTACAGAAGGTTCAAATGCTCACTGATGCTTCAGAAGGAAACGCAATGCATTAAGAGCTGGGGGTGAAAACTTTTGAACAGAATGAAGATGTGTACATTTTTCTTATTTTGCTTAAATATCATATAGTTTTTTATTTAGTACAGCCCTTCAAAAGTTACAGAAGATGCATGTTTCCCAAAAGACAAAATAAGTCACATTTACTGATCTTCTAATTCAAAAAGTTTTCACTCCCCGGTTTCTGATGTACTTAAAAAAAAAAAAAACAACAACAACACACAGCTGTGGATCATTCAGGTAACAACACCGTAATACGAATCAAGTGAAGAGTTCAGATGCAAAAGCCTCTAAATCCATCTGACGTGTTTCTTTAAAAAATGCATTTTTATCAGGCTCCGATGTATAGGTTTCTACCTAAGTACCGATAATTCTGATTGGACTAAGTCTGGGATTTTAGCGAGTTTGAAGTAAAATTATTTAAAGGATGTATAATATGTGTCGAGAGCATTCACTCAGTATTATTATCTCATTTTTGACCGAGATGGCTTTTAGGGGGTTTTGCATCTGAACTCTTCAAGTGTATGTAAAATTTCGAACAGGGACATTTTTTTTAAACTCAACTATTATCTTCTCTTGTGGACTATACTGTATGTAAATGTTGTTTATGTGAAATATCTTATTCAGGTCAGTACTAAATAAAAAAAATAACATGCATTTTGTATGATCCCTCTTATTTTGGTAAAATTATTAACATTTAGCAGATTCTGCAAGGTGTATGTAAACTTTTGACCTCAACTGTATTTGAGTAAAATTTCCACACTAATGCACTTAGAAATGTGGAAGGTATTTAAATATTTAAATGTAAAGATGATTTAAATTGGGGAAAAAAGAAAAAAATATAAATAATGTTATAAGTTAGAGAACTGTGGACACAGATGGTGTTTAATATGTAATATTCTCACGTATTCTCGTAGTTTCTCATAGTACTTTCAGACACCTGGTGTCAGATGAGAAGGTGTAACTTACACATCCTCAGAAGTCCCCTTAGATTAAATGGTTTTACCAGGTGACTCTCAGTTGGTAGATGTCAGTGGAAAGAAAATAACAGAAGGTTGAGATCACTACTATCAGTGTACTGTAGAGTTGCCTTAAGGAGCAATGATAGAGTCATGCAGGTGTCTAAAAGAATGATGGAGTGTTGCAAACCAAAAGATGGTTGTGTCCATGGGGAAATAGAGCTACTATTTTATTTTTCCTGGCCTTGGCTTTGGCCTCACTTCCCTTCAGTTTTTGTTGGAGACGTCTCTGATAACTAAACACTGAGTAGTTTCATCTAGACAAAGATTTACACTCTGCTGGTTTATTTGAAAGCCTTGAGGCAAGAATGCCATGTAGATTCATTGCTGTTACATTCTAGTGATGAATGCATTAGTTCATTCGTTTGGATTATATACCAAATGAAAACAATTATAAAACTTGACCTAAAGATTTTCCGTTTTGTCCAAGAGATCTCTTTAAGATTCTACTGCCTTTACATAATTCTACTTTTTCTTGTACATTTGCATTATCATATTCAAACATTGAGTTCATATCTATAGTTATTATCCAGGGTTTGTATGTGTGTAATACATCTTGCTGTCATGTAGTTGGTATCATGTGAAGGTGAGCAAAGAGTAGAGTTACATGTGGCTTTAATTCAAATAAAATGTAAATGAAAGATAATGCATCCAGGTTGAAATTGTGAGGTTCTTTTGGGTGTGAAACCAAAAGGAGACGTGTTGTCCTCTTTGTGATGGAGGAAGTGGCTTAGTATTTTCATGGGACTAGGCAGTCACCCCCTTTATGTTTAACCAGCTACCACGGGGTTTCTCTTCCCACTTTTACCCTTTAGCCCAGGGGTCTCCAAAGTTGGTACTGGAGGGCTGGAGTCCAGCAGAGTTTAGCTCCAACCCTAATTGAACACACCTGAACCAGCTAATCAAGGCCTTACTAGGCATACTAGAAACTTCCAGGCAGGTGTGTCGAGGTGAGTTAGAGCTAAGCTCTGCAGGACACCGGCCCTCGAGGACGACCCCTGCTTTAGCCCATACAACAGATTGAAACCATTTGCTATCCTCTGCCTAAATGGTGAAACTCCTACTTAAGATTGATATGAAAACCTGTTTTATGTTAAGCATAATCTAAAGTGTTGTTTTCTGTTTTAGTTCATGCAATTGAGCCTGGTGATCCACCCCTGCTTCAGCAGCAGCTCCAGACCTCCAAGTCAGGAATTCATCAAATCATTGAGTGTTTTCGCTCAGGTAATTCAGTTCCAGAACCTTGATCATTCAAGTAAATACATTTCATGTAGACTTCTTTTATTCGCCCGCTATGGCATTTTGCCAGCGTCAAGGCATTTTGTGTTCTTATTAAAAATACAAAGTCGATGATGAGTGAGATTTTGGATCAATGAAATTCCCCCCAGTATACTTTTCTTTCATTAAAATATATGTTGGCTTATTGCTTAATGATAACTGCTTGTTTTCAATATGTGCTGTTATTGCAGGTACAGCTCAACTCAAACACATGCTGCTGAAGGAGGTTGACACCATATTTGAATGCAAAATCTGTCGAAGTCTGTTCCGTGGTCTACCAAATCTAGTCACTCACAAGGAGCTCTACTGCTTTTCCCGACAACCTCAGTCAGATGGTTTGTACATCCATTTAAGTGCTCCGACTTTTAAAGTGATCAGATTTATGAATGTTTTCAGATAAACAAAAAAACCTAGACTGTGTTTGCTTACTTTGATGTTGTTTGAAACCTGCAAAAATACAAGAGGAAGATATTTTGAAGAATGATTCAACTTTTCGAAGTCATTTGTGGTCCAAAAACACATTGGATCATGTTGACTTTCACTGTTTGGACAAAAAAACAGTAACATATTTTAAAATATGTTCTTCTTCTGAAAAAAAAAAGTACAACATTCAAGCAACTACCAAGCAATGGCCTAGTAACTTTTTAGCAATACCCTGGATACCACTCACAACACCATAGCTTTGCGATGGCAGGTTTTGTGTGGACAAGCACCACTCACATTTTCTGTAGTTTGAATTTGTACTCAGTTGGGCCCACAAATATAATTAATTTGTGATGCTATTACTTTCTACAGAGCCTTCACAAGGTGGGCAGAGCCAAGCTATCAAAGAACTTCTTCAAGCCATATATCCACAGAAAGACCAAGAAAAACATGTCATTCAGCTGGAGGCCATTGAGACTAACCCCAATGCAGTGTTCCAACAAGTGGCAGTAGTGGAAATTCAGGACATGTCGGAAAACCCAGCCCCTACACCCCAGACTATGATCCCGCCAACTGAGAAGAAAAACCGCCGTAAATCTATTTTGGCACCCAAAAAGGTCCAACAGTCAGATTTTGAAGATGAGATGGAAACCGAACCTGAAGAACCACCTGCTAAGGAAGGTCAAAGCTGCGAAGAGCAAATAAAGATTGAGCCGGTGGAAGGGGAGGAAGAAGAAGAGGAGAGTGCTGCCTCTGAGGTAAAGGAGATGAGGATCTCTTGCTGCCTCTGTGGAAAAGACTTCAGCTCCAGACGTAGCGTCCGACGCCACTGCCGGAAGATGCATTGGCAGAGGATGGAGGAGTTACGCAAATTTACAGAGACACGCACAGTGCCTACCAGCCTGCTGTCTATGGTGAAAGACAAGCACCCTGTTGAACCACCACCTTCTCCTGGGAAAAGTTGCCCGGTGTGCAAAAAGTCCTTTGCCACCAAGGCCAATGTTCGTCGCCACTTTGACGAGGTCCACCGAGGTTTGAAACGGGATTTGATTACACCAGACATTGCCACAAGACCAGGCCAGCCTCTTTTACTTGACACTCGTCCTCCTTCTCCAGCGAAAGCACCAAGCTCTCCTCTGAAGCAAGAGAAGACACAGTACAACCTGACAAATTGTCGCTGCAAGCTGTGCAAACGCAAGTACAGCTCCCAGCTAATGCTTAGGCGGCACATGCGAATCGTTCACAAGATGCCCATTATAGAAAACAGCTCTCAGAAGGCCAAATCGAAGCATGAGAGAAGAGATAAGGTTTTCCCAAAGAAAGAGTCTCTCTCGAAAGCTTCAGAGGATGATGGAAACCATGGTGTGAGTTTTGACTTCAAGAGGATCTACTGCTGGTTGTGTAAACGTCAGTTCAGTACCAGTCAGAACCTGGGCAAGCACATTGCCGAGCTGCACACCGATGGAAACGACAGCATCTACATCAAGTTTTACCGATGCCCCATCTGCAGATACGAGTCACGGCGAAAGCGCGACGTTATTCGCCATATCACAGTGGTGCACAAGAAGTCATCACGTTATCTGGCGAAGGTTATGCCTGCCTTGGAGAACCAGGCAGTCAAGAAACCAGCTGATGCAGTCTTGAACAGCGCAAGCAAGAAAACAAACCCAAAAGAAGAAGGTAGTGGGAAACATAAAACGCAAGACCCACCAGCTTCTCCTAAAAGTTGTCAACAAGATCCTCTTGTATCTTCCAAAACAAAGAAACAAGATTCCCCAACATCTCCAAACACTCGAAAGCATTCCGCTCTAACGTCGCTTAACACAGGCAAACTTGAGTCTCCGCTTACACCAAATAGACAAGACAAGAGCCTTCAAGCATCCAAGAACCCACATGTCACTCGCAGTCATAATGTTATCAAGGGGCCGCCCATCACCAGAAGTCAGGAGACCTGCACGGAGGTTAGGGTAACAAAAAACTTTTCCCTTCACGCATGCGATATGTGTGGCAGGGCGTTTGCCAAAAAGGTCTACCTTGAGACGCACAGGCGGAGACACAGGACTGCCATAGCGAGTGGGGACAAATTACAAGGAAGAAGCACTCGATCAAAGGCCCTCATTTGGTAGGTTGCTCTTCTGTTATGCCATTCAAAAAGCATCTTAAGATAATTAGCGTTGCTTGCTAAGGCGAGCCTTAAAGCCTCTAATCCAGGGATCTCCAACCCTGATCCTGGAGAGCTACCGCCCTGCAGACTTCAGTTCCAACCCTGCTCCAAAATAACTGCCTTTAATTATCAAGTAACACCCTCATGTACCTGGTTCAGGTGTGTTTGATTGGGGTTGGAGCTGAAATCTGCAGGACAGTGGCTCTCCAGGAGCAGGGTTGGAGACCCCTGCACCGTTAAGCGTTAAACTTTTGATTGTAACTTGGTTGTAACCCCAACACTTTGTGTTGTTTTGAGGTAAGATGTGTTACTACTTTTTTAAGCAGTTAGACTTAAAAAGGTGAGAAATTCCTTTAGACCAGCGGTGTCTAAACTTGGTCCTGGAGGGCAGATGTCCTGCAGAGTTCCAACTTGCCTCAACATCTACCTGGAAGTTCCTAGTAGGCCTAGTAAGACCTTGATTAGCTGGGTCAGGTGTGATTATTTGGGGTTGGAGCTAAACTCTGCAGGACAGTGGCCCTCCAGGAGCAGGAATAGACACCCCTGCTTTTAGACTTACATTGACAATGGGACCTGAGCCATATGTAGGGACCAGAATATCATAGAGACTTGGACATGGAGTCCTTCGACTTTGGACCAGCAAGTAACCACCTAGCAAGTTCTCAGTAAGCATCCAGAAATACCTTAGGGCTAGGCAACTTTGGTCCTGGAGGGCCACTGTCCTGCACAGTTTAGCTCCAACCCTAATCAAAGTTGCCCAGCCCTGCCCTAGCAACTACAAAGCAACAACCTGGTAACCACCCAGAGCACCTTAGCACAGGGGTGTCCAATCCTGCTCCTGAAGGGCCAGAGTCCTGCAGAGTTTAGCTCCAGCCTGCCCCGACATGCGTGCCTGGAAGTTCCTAGTAATCCTGAAGACCTTGATCAGCTGGTTCAGGTGAGTTTAATTAGGATTGGAGCTAAGCTTTGCAGGATAGTTGCCCTCTGGGAACAGGATTGGATCTCTGCCTTGGCGTAATGGCGGCAAGTTTTGTACTGGGAAGCGCCACACAAATTATGTCCCAAAAATGCAAAAATCTGCTTCAAAATGCTGTTGATAAAAAGTTACTGAGCACCATAGCCTGTAAATAACACTGTATAATACTCTGTAAATATTTTATCCAGCCATCTTCAGTACTCCTAAGAAAGCAGTACTTAGTGTTCCAAAAATAGTGATCTTAGACTGTCTATGAAGGTGCAATCCCTTATAATTGGATGCAAGGTTTCAAACTGATGTGAGCTTTCATGCCTTAATATGCTTGCAGCATTCCTCCAGACTATAATGGATGAGATGCTATACAGAATCAAACATTTGGCCGTTTCACTAGATTTTGTTTCCTAGACTATGTGGGACATAGTGTTTGTCTTTATTAAAGGTGCTTTCTTAGGCAAGTATAACAGTTATGGTTCCTCATATTTATGGTTGGAGGTTTGCTTTAAAGCCTCCTCAAATCCAAGTGTAGCTCAAACCCTGATCAAACTCACCTACCTGTAATTTTCTAGTAACTCTGAAGATTTTATTAGCTTGTTCAGGTGTCATTGATTAGGGCTGGAGCCAGTGGTGACGTTTCAAAACACCATAAGGTATGGCATTGCCATCCAGGGGGAGTTGGTGGGTTGTCCCCCTCGATCCATTTGTGAAATCACGTCACAGGAAGCCATTACCAGGGTATGGCGGGAGAGGCTAGGGAAGGAGTGTCCAAACTTGATCCTGGATCCTGAAACTCTACAAGACAGTAGTCCTCCAGGAGCAGGACTGGACACCCCTGGGCTAGGGTATGGCGACTGCCCCATACACTGCCCTGGTTAGAGCTAAACTCTGCAATGCTGATGTCACCTCCAAAGCCACATTTGAGGCACTCTTTTAAACCAAAGTATTCAGACTAAGTTAGGGCAGTAAACAACCACCCAGAATCACCCTAGCATTGTTGTGGCAAGTTTTGCATGGACAAGCAGTACTGACATTGTCTTCAGAAAATGTAATGATTTGGTTGCGTTTCATTTCTTTAACTTTCAAGTGGTTTCTAAGGGATCCAAATTGGGCACATTTGGTTTCTGTTATTCTTTTGTTACCCAAGCCAGTGTTGCAGCAGTGCTTATTTTTCTCATCACATGCTCAGACAAGGTCTCTAAGGTCACTGTAATAGGAATTGCTCTCTAATTTAAATTCATGGGTACAGATAGTATCTGAGAGGGATTCCCCATCGCCTGCTTTCCATAATAGATATGTAGATGTGGTGAACTTTTACACATTTCTGCCTGACCTTTTAAACTCCTGGCAGCCTCCAGTGGTTTTTTCCCACAGAATAGTGATGCTTGAGATTTTTTTAAAATGCCAATTTCCTTAAAGTGATAGTTCACCTACAAGTAAAAAAAAAAACTGCAAAATTTGCTCACACTCTTGTTATTCCAAACCTACTCAATAAAACACTTTTTTGGGGGAGAATGTAGAAGGAAATGGAGTCATACAGGTTTTGAACTGGATGTCAGAACATGCATTCATAGATTAACTATGTTATTGACTACAGTATGTTGTTATATATTTAATGAGAATGACATGTTTGGTTCTCTCTCACTTACTCTTTCTTTCTCTCCATTTAGACTGTTTTTTTCTCTGAATACGTAGCACATTTGCACTGGATTCCATGGATGGGTTTATCTCCATGCGAAAGAAGAGGAAGGGATATTGACAGACTTGTGGGTAGAAAACAGAGAATGAACTTTGCATAAAGAGGTTGAGTGAGTCAAAAAAAACCCAAGTGCACCAAAAATGTTGTTCCAGTTTTTACACAAGAGGGTGCTGTTGTAAAAGAAATGGTATCCCCCCCCCTCCAAAAGGAGATTGATCTTTGAACAAGTTTGACTGATTACTGGTGTTGACAAAGTAAACCAACTCTCGAAATGAATTTTGATTAATTTGTAAACGGATTATACCACTATTTTTTGTATTCTCTCCGACAGTTTCAAAATACACAAAGAATGTTTCATAAATGGACAATGGACAGACATAGAAGGTTGCTCTGTATATGTACAGCATGTCTAACTAATGTTAAATATTCATACGTAGGTAAGTTAATGTAACTCTGCTTCATATTTTCCTGCCATGTGATCACCTCTCTAATCAATTATGGATTGAAATGCTGCTAATTTGTTAGAAATGTTAGAAATGTACTTATATTTCTTCTACCCTTTAAGTCGAAGCCTACATATTAAGCTGCTCAGGATGTGTCTTAATTGAGAGCCCAGATTTTTTTGTTTTTGTTTTCTTTTTTTAACAGCTTACACTTTCTCTTTAACGAAAAGTTGCAACTGTGACTAAAATCAATTAGAATACTACTGTATTTGTTTAGTTTGGTAGCCTACTAATAACTAAAGCTAATGAGAAAATAATTTCAAGTTTTAGTAGATGGCTCTCGTTGTTGCTTTCAAGTATAAATAGTTATAACAAAGCTTTTGAGCAAGTAAATTGCAAGTACAATTTCTTTTAGTTGGGGTGCATGCAGAATGCCTTGATTAAACCCTTTGTTTATGTGTACAATAGGGCTTTATCTAAACGCCAAACCTAGATCCATTCTGATGGTGCGCACTCCTTTTTATTTGCAAAATCCTGGTATATCCTTGCTTGCAGTAGGATTTTTTTTGTTCAAATAAAGATAATAAACATTCTTTGTCACCTGTTTTTGGATATTATCTATCTGTCTATCTGTCTGTCTATCTATCTATCTATCTATCCTTCTGGCTACACACACACACACACACACATACATTGATTAACATTCTAAGTTTCGTAAGTTTCATTAGAATTCATTAACTAGTGAATTTGACAAACAGAAATTATATATAGGCTAGAAATTTTATAAAAACCTGAATAACTGACTTGAAAATCTGACAATTAGTCACCTTGCCTTCAAACACTCATTACATTTAATACAGGAGAAATTACCTTGGTGGGGTGGTGTGAACCAAGCTTGACGGTCACGCATTAATAAGCCACATACGTATACGTAACTCCTCCCCGTTGAAATTACGTCAGCATACGGATGTTGTGAGTTTTGCAATTAGCATGTGAGTGAGCAAACTTGGATGAGACCGCGAAACTCAAATACGAATTCGATATGAAATGAACAGTGCGTTCAATAGAAAATGTACACAACCGGTATAATGGCATAATCACGGAAGCGAACTCATATTTGCATATGGGCGGGAAATGTAGATCAGATTTATATTCGTTTTGATGAGACACCACGTTTAAATACACTCTGAGACTAGGAAAGCGAAACAAAAAACAAATCTGTCTATATATAAAATACATATAATAAACTGAACTTTCCACAGGCCTGCAAGCTCTACACCACTGGAGAGGAATTATTGCCCTTTATTGCTGTCAAAACCGGGTATTTTTTCATATAGGAGACCGAGGTCACACTTTTCTCTCCAGTGAATATTTTAAATGGTAGGTTTATTACTTTATAATTGTTTTCTTTAGAAATGTCACTGTAAAATGTTGCCCTTAGGCTAACCTTCCTTTAAGCAGTCTACTGTATACAAAATATCAAACTATGTCTTAATATATAAAATATTGAACTAAATAAATCACATTAAATTTCCTTTCCCCCAGAATGAAGTGAACACAGAGCGAGTTTTAAAGGAATAGTTCACCCAAAAATGAAAATTACCACAAGATTTACTCAGCCTCAAGCCATCCTAGTATATTACTTTCTTCTTTCAGACAAATACAATCTGCGTTATATTAGAAAATATCCTGGCTCTTCCAAGCTTTATAATGGCAGTGAATGGGTGTTGAGATTTCGAAGAGCAATAAAATCCATCTATAAATGATAAAAAAGTGCTCCACTAGCTACAGGGGGTGAATTTAGACCGAGAATTTATAAAGTGAATTTATGCGTTTTACTTAGAAAAAATATCAATATTTAAAACTTTATAAACCGTAATCTCTAGCTTCCATTAACTGTTGCTCACCCAAAAATGAAAATTACCACAAGAGAGTGGCATTCCAGCGAATGACGTAGGACATAGGAGCAATGACGTAGGAGCAAATACGGAAGTACAAAACGAGGAGAAAAATAGTAGAGGTTTTTTCTGTAAACAATACTTGGTTCTTGGGAGACTAGCATATTCTAACTGGAGCTTACACTACGCCTACGTCCTGCATCATCTACTGAAACGCCACTCTCTTGTGACTGTGCGTACGAGTTAGTGGAAGCTAAAGATTATGGTTTATAAAGTTTTAAAAATGGATATTATTCTTACACGAATGTACTGATTCACCTCAGAAGGCCTTTATTACTCTCCTGGAGCCATGTGGAGTACTTTTTAAGATGGATCAATGCAGTTTTTTGGGCTTCAAAGTCTTAATTAAACCTCATTCTCTGCCATTATAAAGCTTGGAATAGCCAGGACACTTTTTTAATATAACTCTGTTTGTATTCATCTGAAAGAAGAAAGTCATGTACACCTAGAATGGCTTGAGGGTGAGGTAATTTTCATTTTTGGGTGAACTATCACTTTAAATAATTGTATTATTTTGTTCCGAATGGCTGTTTTGGATTGTGAATATATAGTCTATATGGAATCTTGTAAGGATTCCAAATATGACTGATAGACCCCTTTACCGTTCTATATATAGAAACTTTTCTTCGAACAGTGTAGGAATGCTCTGTGTAAGTCCACAGTGTTCACACTAGATGGCGCAATGGGATAATTCACAGCAGTGACTGTTGAACAGCTTGATCTCTTCAAACCAGCTGTCAAGCCACACTGAATTGATATTTGTACGTACAGTTTTGCATTTATCAGTATGAACAGTAACAAATATTAATATCTTCCAACGACACTATCGCATCTTTTTGACTCATTACACACAAATGATCGTAACTTAAACGTCATAGTCTGTAAACACATAATAAACGCTTCCACATAATAAACTCTTTTCTTTTCCATTTTTACTACTTCCCATGCGTCGTTCGCAGTTGATTGATTCCAGTTTGTCCTGATGCGGCTCGGGGCGAAGAAAGCGTCCAAATTGTCAGACCAATCATAACGGAGTGGGAGTATTTGCGCGAGAAATGATGCGCTCCCTCCCAGCAGCATCAAAGCAGCAGCAGCGATCAGCGCACGGAACACAGCTCAGGCACCTGCAGGTATGAATGCTTTCAAAATGTTATTTCTTTATTTTTGCGAAAACAATGTGAGTTGTGCTGGTCTTATAATATGGTGTTTTCATTTGTTTAATTGTTGCAGTGCTATTTGGGCGCAACTATGGTCTGTTGAAATGTTTCGTGGTGATGCTACTGAATGCAGTTAATCTAAAACAACTATTAGACACTGGAAGATGTTTTTTTTGCCAGTTAAATGTTTAAAAGTTTTAATTTTATATATGTAGTTATTAAAAAAAAAAAAAAATTGGCAGTGGCAACAGTATATGCAAAGCTATTTCTTCGTTCCTAACCACAATTTCTACAATGATGGCATTTAATGAGTTCTTACGCAACATTGTTGATCGTAAGCTCTATTCGTTCAAATTAATTTATTATAACCGCAAGAATTAAAATGATATTTGATAGAGTTGCATCTATTGCCTATACTTTGCACTGTAAATTTAGACTACTTAAAGGGCCAGTTTGCAGAAAATAGAAATTCTGTCATCATTTACTCACCTAAACCTTTTTTCCCCTCTCCTCTGTGGAGCACCTTTTTTGTTACATTCACATTTATGCTATGGAAAAAGATGCACTGAATGTGACATCTGACTGAGACTGATTGAGCCATCTCCATTTGTGGTCTATGAAAGATAGAAATGCATTTGGAATGACATCAGGCTCAGTAAATGAGCTGTCCCTTTAAGATTTTTATTTGACTTCAAGGAATCAGTGAAACTTATTCTGCACTGACTTATTGCTTATTATCTTCTTCTGCTCTTCACTGGGATCGATTCCAAGCAGCATTTGCAAAGCACATTGGCTCACTTGTTGTATAAAGATATTCCAAAGCGAAGTGTTAGACAGGCTAATTATGCATGCATATTTATGCATAAACACATGCATGTTTTAAAAGTCGATCGTCAGATCAGATGTGTTTAGCGAATACACAAATGCACTGATCGCTCTCCATTTTTCACACTTGGAGCCTCCCTGCTGTGCAGTGCATATGTGTGCTCTAATAAATAATGTGCCGAATCTTTGCTGATGAAGGCATATTCCTCTGCTGTTCCCTCTCACACAGGGTTCTAATGGTCTGTGACCTCTGCAATTGAGGAGCTAGCAACTATGTGATTGCCTCCTATTCCATCATCTCATTTGTGTGGCACCCTTCCTCTTTTTGCCCCCAAAAACTTCAGGCGAATCCAATGCCCTCCTTGTCGTCGGATTGCGTTGCTCCAGTGAGGGGCACTGATGACCCCGTTCGGTTATTGTGCACCGTCCCTGCTGGCTTCCCACCTTTGTAACTGCATCCCCACTGCTGCTTGTGCATCTGGATTCACTGTATGCCGCAATGGTGAGTGCCTTTGAATGGTATGGCTGTTTTCTTCTGGTGACGGGGGTGGCCGGGTCCGTCAGCCAGCGTACGGATCCATTGGTGCCCCCTGCTCCCGAATATGCCCACTCCATACGTCTGGATGGTGATATCATCCTGGGAGGTCTCTTCCCGGTGCACGCTAGGGGCGAACGTGGCGCCCCTTGTGGGGAGCTGAAGAAGGAGAAGGGTATTCATCGGTTAGAGGCCATGCTCTTCGCCATTGACCTCATCAACAAAGACCCTGACCTGCTGCCCAACGTGACCCTGGGGGCACGTATATTGGACACCTGCTCGCGTGACACCTATGCTCTGGAACAGTCGCTTACCTTTGTGCAGGCGCTTATTGAGCGTGATTCTACTGATGTGCGATGCGCAAGTGGAGAGCAGCCAATCTTTGCCAAGCCGGACAAGATCATTGGCGTGATAGGTGCAGCTGCAAGCTCCGTCTCCATCATGGTGGCCAACATCCTACGCCTGTTTAAGGTAATTCCTGTTTGTGCTATGCTATAAGTTGGGGGCTTTGCTGCAGAACCCACAGAACCAGATTTTTAATGTTGTCTATGGTGTATTTTCTCGAACTTTGCATAGCTTTAATAATGGTTATCCAGGTTTCAAGGGCATGTAATGCAACTTGCCATGTTGGCATCCGCTTGGTATAGCGTAGTCTTGAAGTGAGGGATGAATATCTGCCAAAATAATGAGATAGTTCACCCAAAAATGAAAATTACTCCACTCACAAGCCATTCTAGGTGTATGACTTTCTTCCTTCAGATGAATACAATCAGAGTTATATTAAAAAATATCCTCTTCCAAGTTTTATAATGGCAGCGAATGGGTGTCGAGATTTTGAAATCCAAAAAAATGCATCCGTCCATCATAAAAAGTGCTCCACACGGCACCAGAGGGTTAATAAAGACCTTCTGAAGTGAATCGATGCATTTGTGTGAGACAAATATCTATATTTAAAACTTTTTAATCTGTAATCTTTGGCTTAACTGTCGTACACAGGCAAAACAAAACACGGGTCACAAATTAGAAGTACAAAAATGTCGGAAGATTTCGATATAAGCCAAAAGGAGACTGGTTTTCCTTTGCTGTGACCAAAACTTGGTTCTTGCGAGACTAGCGTATTCTCTCCGGAGCTTACACTACGCCTACGTCCTGCTGGAACGCCAATTTCTCATGAACGTGTGTTATGAAGCACATTTTATGATGGATGGATGTACTTTTTTGGGCTTCAAAATCTCAGCACCCATTCGCTACCATTATAAAGCTTTAAAGAACCAGGCCATTTTTTAATATAACTCCGATTGTATTGATTTGAAATAAAAAAGTCATATATACCTAGGATGGCTTGAAGGTGAGTAAATCATTGGGTAATTTTAATTTTTTTGGTGAACTCTTCCTTTAAGGTAATTTCTGTCTTTGTTATATTATAGGTCAGTGGATTTGCTTCAGGACCCACAGAACCAGACTTAAACCATATTTTATGTAGTCTATTGTGTATTTTCTTTAACTTTGTGTAGTTTTGGTCATGGTTTTCCAGGATGAGGGTATGTTTGTTTTGGATCATTGTCCTGATGAAAGATCCATCCACTGCCCATTATAAGACTTCTAACAGAGGGAGCCAGGTTTTTATTTTTTTTCTTTAATCTATTGGCATTTAATAGAATCCATGATGCCATGTATCTGAACAAGATGTTCAGGACCTCCAGCAGAAAAATAGGCCCACAACATTAAAGAAACAGTAGTATCTGGTGGGTTGCTGCCAAAAGCTCTTGTTTGACCATAGAAACCTGTCCTGTTTGAAGTTCCAGTGGTGTCTGACAACTGAATATAGTAAAGTTTATTTTTGGATGAGCGAGGAGAATTGTTCTTAAAACCCTCCTGAACAACATGTGCTGATGTAGGGACTGTATGATATTTTTTTTTTAGGCTTTCTGACCTCAAGACTCAACTAAATCTCTGCAATTCTCCAGCTGTGATCTTTGCATCATGTATTAAGACGATATAGACACATGTCCTCTTCCAGGCAGATTTGTAATATCTTTAGTTGTTTGGATCTTCTTAATTATTGTCCTCAGTGCTTTAGCAGCGTTCTATTTTGTTAAGCTCAACAGTCTTGTTCAGCACATCGGAATTCTATTCTTTGGTTTTATTCCTTGTGATGGATGATGAAAGGAATTTGGCCTTTGTGTTTCTCATATTTATAATCCTGTGGAGCAGGAAGTCATGGCTGGACAATTTCATGCTCTTAGTCACCCTGGTGTGCTAAAATGTAAATATGAATGGCAATATACTTCAGAGATATTTTGCTCAGAAGAATGTCTAGGGGTGCCAATAATTATGGCCAACATGCATTGGAGAAAAAAAATGTATTTTAAAATGTGAGTTTCCTCCCACTTTCAATTGTTCCACTTCAATGAAGGGTTAGAATTTTGTGCATTTTTCGAATGAAAGATCCAAAAGATAAACAATGCAGATTTATTTTCACAGCCACCTTTGCTCATATTTACCAAGGGTGCCAATATTTGTGGAGGGCTTTGTATAGGCGCGCTGTAAATAAAATTATACAAAATAGTACAGAATTTAAATATATGTCATTTATCGGTAACTGTAATTAACAATCAGCTTGACCAGAATTTTAATATCAGATGCTTCTTCACTTTTTTTAATAATTCATAAGCATATTTACTTCATTCACTTTAACTATGCATAATTATATGGCTAGTAACGTAATTATATGCTATAAATGTGAAATAAGGAAATCCTTTGGAGTGATTCAAATGCACTTTCAGAAGGAATTCACTTGCACACACTTTTTGGCAGCAGTGCCCTGACTCTTCTAGTGGATATAGCAGCCTGTAATTGAATCTGTTTTGAGGGCTAATCAATAATCACTTGGATCTCTTGAGCACTAAACAGGAACCACCAATGATTATAAATGAATAGAAATTTGTCAGACTTTCAGAAGCTTCTCCAATGGTGTTGAATCGCTGGATCTGTAGATGAAATATTTTTCCGGATTGTCCAAAACTGATTAATTTGCTGCTATCTGCTGTTTATGCTGTGCAAAGATTTTTTCCCTTTGAGTCTCAAAAATACTGCCACTGGGTTATCTTATGTTTCATGTCTCATTAATAATTGAGTGTCTGTTACAGATACTAAATATAGCTGGCTTGTAATTGGATCAAATAATGGGTGTCATGTTTATCTGAAGAAAGCATTCACCTTTTCAACTGCAAAAGAGATCAGACACAGCATTACTTCATCTGCAGCAGAGATGTGAAAATGGATGGAGAGGGAAAGATTGTGTTTATCAGATACAAAAAAGTTGGCTTGGACTCCAGAAGAAGTGAGACGTCTGGCTTCACCAGTCTATCTGTATTGAGCTTGTTGACTGGCTATTGCATTGTTCCTTACCTTGTGCATCAGTCATTTAAATCAGATATTGATTGTGGATTTTTTTTTTTTTTTTCAGTTGTCTCTACAGTCACATGCATTCACAGATCAATATACGCTGAGGCAGTAGATGGTTGATTCCATTTGCTGTTTTTTGAAATTTTAGAGCGTCCGTGACAACATAGAAAATATGTAATTGGATTACTCGACCTCAAATTCCGTCGTAGCGTCTTTTCTCTTTCCTTTGCTCCTTCCTCTCATTGATCTGCAGAGACTGGACATTTGAAATTGATATGTGTCTGGAAGTCTCAAAACAGGAAAGTCACTGGGTTTGTTTCTGCCTTGGATTTAATGTAGCTCAAGGCTAGCAATTAGCTTAGTAAGAGAAAGTCGAGTAGATGTATCATGTAGATTACGCATTGACTTTTTAAAGAAATTCTGTCAGGATGTAGTGAGATGAGGTTCATTTAATGCAACCCAATTATCGTTTGCTGGTGCTAGTGTAGTTAGTCTTTTTAAATTTTAAACAAATGCTAATGATTTTTGCTAAATTTGTGAAGTGTCATTAGGTGCTATTGCTAATGTTTTCTGATATAGCCTTATGTTGCAATGCTAACATCCTCTGGTAGGCATGACTTCTGTTTGCTAGCATCTATTTAGTGTTTTCTGGTTTACTTAAAGGATTAGTTCAGTCCAGAATTGTGTCATCCAAGATGTTCATATCTTTCTTTCTTCAGTCGAGAAGAAATTAAGGTTTTTGAGGAAAACATTCTTTTTCTCCATGTAGTGGACTTCATTGGGGGTCAAGAGGTTGAAGGTCCAAATTGCAGATTCAGTGCAGCTTCAAAGGGCTCTAGATGATCCCAGCTGAGAAATAAGGGTCTTATCTAGCGAAACGATCAGTCACTTTCTAAAAAAAAAAATACATACACCTCTCACGTTGGAAAGGTCACGTGTGATGTAGGTGAAAGTACCAATCGTGCAAAGAAAGTCAAACACCCTTTACAAATAAACATAAAACAATAATGTCAGACAATTTTGAAGTTAGAGGAGAAAATGAGAAATGAGACCACTTTTAACCGAAATACACTGACATAGAACGAACCGTGTGTGAACTTCCCAACTTGATTACATAATGCGTGAAGTCATGCAGAGCTAGTGCAAGATGAGCGTTTGTGGTTCAAAAGTATATACGTTTTTATTTTTTTTAGAAAATGACAGATCGTTTCGCCAAATAATACCCTTATTCCTCAACTGGGATTGTGTAGAGCCCTTTAAAGCTGCATTGAAACTGCAGTTTAGACCTTCAACACGTTGGCTCCCGTGAAGTCCACTATATGAAGAAAAAACCTAAACTTTAATTTCTTTTTAGCTGAAGAAAGAAAGACATGAACATCTTGGATGGTGTGGGGATGAAAGTCAAAGTCAAGTGATTTTATTAACAACCTACGTAATTGGGTCATTCTATAATTAAGGGTACATTTAGAATTTGACGTGAGGAAAACAGTTTTCCTGTTTCCCAAAAGCCAAACAAACAATCTATATTGTATAAAGTGCTATATAAATAAAGATGATCTGTAGGAATATGTGCATAAAATACCATCTATATTTGCTACTGTATTGTATTGACAGTAACACAGTTGACAGGTAACTTAGTTGACATTTTTAGTGTTTGGGGCCTATACTCAACATGGAAGCCTAGAACTACTGAGCAGATGGTATGATTAGAAATATATTTTCATAAGCAAAACATAAGTTTTAGTTAAATTGTATTTTTAAAATTTGCAGCAGTAATACTTGTGTAACACTGTTGACAGTCAATTAAGCCACTCTTGACAGGTTTGCTAGTTTAATCAGTATTAGGGGAAAGAGAGAGGACATAACTTCTAGTGTTTCATCCATGTGCTTCTTGAGGAAATATCATCATACTGTGCAAATTATGCAAGAATGCAACTTAATTCACAATGGTTTTTCGGACACAAATAAAAAGTTATATCACAATAAACACTTATTTTTGAAGCTCACACCCAAATATCTTGATAACCTAATCTAACTGAAGGCAAAACTATAAAATTCATTTATATTTGAGGTAATTTTCATGCTTAAATGCAGAGTAGAATGAGCAACTTTACAAAATCGGACAGCTAAATACCAGGGTTGTATGTGATATGAACATCATTTTTGAACAAAAGATATAGCTTTTTCAACATATAGTAGTGTGATTGGGAAAAATGTAATTGTGTACTAGAACTTTAAGCATCGGGGTTTTATATTGATGAAAATGTATTAAAAATATACTTCACAGACATGAGATTATAGAATGACCCACTTACTCTTCAGGTTTGTGTCAAGTTGGTTACTTGTTGGTCAACTAAACAGAAAGCTGCTTAGTTTGAAGTAACTTAAGTTCTGTCATGAAATTCTAGATGGCGCCAGCCGATACGTTCTAACTCAGTCTGATATAATTACAGCTGATTGGTTCCTTTTTCCATCAGCAGCCAATGAGCTTGATGCTCAACATTCAAAAACTTGGCTAGTGCTTGCTGTTGCAGTTGCAGTGTACTTCAGAAACCCTCCACCTCCCCAGCTCCACCTGTATTAATCTTCTACAGGACGATTTCATGTATTTTATTTATGGGGGTTATTTTATATATGTTATATGTGCAGCAGCTGTATTTCCTACATGCTCGCAGTAGCAAGCTCAGAATAGCATATCTATTCGCCAAGACCAAACGCATTAACATTGTCATATACTTTACCATGCTAAACTCTCAGAGAGTTGTCAAGAGAGAACTGTGGCTTAAACATCGCTACGCTATTGAAAACAGACAATGGCAACAATTTTGCAGAAATTTTGCTAATGTGGTCATACATCTCTAAATTACTAATGTTTGGTGCAAGAAGCTGACTTACATTTTAAATAAATGTAAACCCACAACAAGTTACATTATAGGGCATCTGCAGTACTTTATATCACAAAGCCATCGCAAATTAATAAACAGTTGATGTTAAGATGCATTCTGTATTTTCTACACTTACACAATTGTCTAAACAGCAATTGAGCTCAGTGATGGAGCACTTTGTCCCAGTCAGGTAAATGGGAAGTTAAGAATAATTCAGACAGTCATACTGACTGCATGTATATTTTAGCAGCTCATCCACTCAGAAGTGTGAAATATATTCATGCATATTTCATGAAGGGGAAGAATAAAGGAGACATCACAATCCGGTTCAGATAATGACTTTATTGGTCACCAGTTGCAGGGCAGAGGTAAAGCCCGTCTCATTCATCTAGCTTGTAAGGCAGACATAAGACTTGGAAAAAATGTGACCGCAGCGCAGCTGAGATCACAGTAGAACAGACAGAGGTGATGTTGGGGGTGTGCGTTTAATAGAAAAAGAACAAATTGCTTGAAGTGTAGACATTTGATGCATTTAAAGAATTTTGAAGATGTGGGACGCTGTTTGTTTTCTTTGTTTGTTTGTTTACCAGTTCTGGGATTTAATCAGTCAGAAGCTACCCACTTGTCTTTTTTTTGCAATTGAATAGATAAAATCTAATTTTGTTAGTTTTAATATTTTATTCTTTTTCATTTCTGTTTGTTTGTTTCATTTTGATTTCAGGAATTAATGGCTTTTCTGATAAGGTGCCCTAAAGCAATTGCTTCACACATGAATGATCTGAATAAATAAAAAATGCAATAAAATAATGACTACGACTACATAAGCTGAAAGTACCATTTGTCAGGAAATACATAAATGTATAAATGAATCGTCTACTGAAGAATTAACCTGTAAAAAACATAATAATAATAATATTAATAATAAGAATAAATTGGCTGAAAAAGTGCAATTTCAGTTTGAAATAAATTTGTATCAAGAAATAATGAAAAACGTGTAAAAACGTGTTGTTTTAAAAGCAAAGTGATCAGTTTGTAGAATGAACAATAAATGAATGTGGATGTGCATGCATGCAAATGTGCGTTTTTCAATTTAAGAAATAATGATTTTGCTAATAAGGTAGCCTGAAGAATTGCTTCATACTTGAATGACCAGAATGAATAATGCAATAAAATAATTGCTTTTTCACAAAATAAATTAGCTGAAAAGTGCAATTTCAGTCAGAGGTAAATTTGATTTGTCAAAAAAACCCAAAATCGAAACTTGTAAATACATGTTGCTTTAAAAGCAAAGCGATCAGTTTGTAGAATGAACCGTGAATGAAGTATGAATGTGGATGTGCATGTGTGTAAATCGGCTTGATTTGTTTGGCATTCAGGGTATGATTGCCACCTCCAGGTCTCTATTATGGCATTAGATTAGGTGAAGCGTCGCATTGCAGTCTTAATCAATACACAGCCTTAGCACAGTCAGAGAAACGGGGGAGGGAAGATATTCATTCTTTCCTGTAGCTGAGGCTGTGAAAAAAACATCTGTGTTTTCATGCCAACCTCCTACGCCAACTCTCTTATACTGAGATGAAATGTGGTCAGAGCACTAGTGTGACTGTCACCCTGTATTGACTCGGTGAAGAGATATGAGTGGGGTCAGTCCACCTGAGGGCATACGTTTTAGCACAAGACAGGAAATGAGGTCATAGAGGGTGAAGCTTTAAAAGAGGGCTGCATGTTTCTTGCATATGCAGCATTTGGATGGCAGAAATTGTCATACTGTGTGTGAGTAACTGCAGCAGTGGATTTTATTTATTTTGTAAGGTACGGAACCCGTGTTAGGGGTCAAGGTAGTTTTTCCATTGACAGTCCATTCAAAAGTAGCCAGGTGTTCTGATTAGGATTTTTTTTTGCAAGCAACACATAAATAAGAAAAAAAACATTATATTAGAGTAGATATTTTACAAATGCTATGTTTAACCAGTGCTAATATAGTGAAATGTTTGGGACTGTGCATGTTGTTGTGCTGACATTAGCGTGATTAGTAACCAAAAATATTGTTTTGAACCATGCTTAAAACATATTGTTTGAAAATGCTCAGAATTCAGTGTAACATCGCAACTGAATCTACACCATAAAACGTATTAAAATACTCAAAAATTCACTGTAACATAACAACTAAATCTACAGTACAAAACACTGTACGACAATATTTCGAATTCTCTGTAACATCGCAACTGAATCTATAGCAATATGTGTTCGAAAATACTCTAAATTTACTGTACTACTGCAACTGAATCTATAGCGCAAAACATTGTATGAAAATACTCAATATTCACTGTAACATTGCAACTGATTGTACGGCACAAAATGTATGAAAATACTCAGAATTCTCTGTAACATTGCTACTGACTTTACAGCACAAACATTTTGTACGAAAATACTCAGAATTCACTATAACATGTCACTATAACACTTCTACAGCAGAAAACATACAAAAATACTATAACATTGCAATTGAATCTACAGCACAAAACGTTGTACAAAAATACTCAGAATTCAATGTGAAATTACAATTCACTCTTTAGTGCAAACATTTTATACAAAATACTCAGAATTTACTGTGACAGCGCTACTGTATGTACAGTGGAAAACATGGTACCAAAATACTCAAAATTCACTGTAACATCAACTGAATCTACAGTAGAATCATTTCGTATGAAAACACTCAAAATTCACTTTAATATCGTAACTGAATCTACAGTACAAACATTTTGTACGAAAGCACTCAATTCAGTGAATCCACAACGCAAAACATTGTACAGAAATACTCTGAATTCACTGTTACATTGCAATGTGACTCTATAGTGCAAACATTTTGTATAAAATACTCAAAATTCACTGGAACATCGCAACTGAATCTACAGCATGAAATGTTGTATGAAAATACTCAGAATTCTTTGTAACATTGCTATTGACTCTACAGCGCAAACATTTTGTACTAAAATACTCAGAATTCACTGTAACATTGCAACTGACTCTACAGCGTAAACATTTTGTACAAAAATACTCAGAATTCACTAGAAAATCGCAACTGAACAAACATTGTAAACAAAACATGTTACAAACAAAACATTGTACGGAAATACTCAGAATTTACTGTAACATCGCAACTGCATCTACAGCACAAAATGTTGTAAGAAAATACTCAAAATTCTCTTTAATATCACAACTAAATCCATAGTACAAAACATTGTATGAAAATACTCAGATTTCACTCTGACATCTCAACTGAATCTACTGCACAAAACATTGTACAGAAATACTCAGAATTTACTACAAAACATCCCAACTGACTCTACAACGTAAACATTTTGTACGAAAATACTCAAAATTCACTGTAACAACACAATTGACACTTCAGAGCAAACATTTTGTACAAAAATACTCAAGAGTTCACTGTAACATTGCAACTGACTCTACAGCGTAAACATTTTGTACGAATATACTCAGAATTCTCTGTAACATCGTAACTGACTCTACAACGTAAACATTTTGTACAAAAATACTCCAAATTCACTGTAACATTACAACAGCGCAAACATTTTGTATGAAAATACTCAGAATTCACTGTAACATCGCAACTGACTCTTCAGCTCAAACATTTTATACGAAAATACTCAGAATTCACTGTAACATCACAACAGCGCAAACATTTTGTACGAAAATACTCCAAATTAACTGTAACATCGTAACTGACTCTTCAGCGTGAACATTTTATATGAAAATACTCAGAATTCACTGTAACATCGCAACTGACTCTACAACGTAAACATTTTGTACGAAAATACTCAGAATTCACTGTAACATCACAACTGACTCTATAGCGTAAACATTTTGTATGAATATACTCCGAATTCTCTGTAACATCACAACTGACTCTACAACGTAAACATTTTGTACAAAAATACTCCAAATTCACTGTAACATCACAACAGCGCAAACATTTTGTACGAAAATATTCAGAACTCACTGTAACATCGCAACTGACTCTTCAGCTCAAACATTTTATACGAAAATACTCAGAATTCACTGTAACATCACAACAGCGCAAACATTTTGTACGAAAATACTCCAAATTAACTGTAACATCGCAACTGACTCTACAGCATAAACATTTTGTGCAAATATACTCCGAATTCACTGTAACATCGCAACTGACTCTACAGAGTGAACGTTTTATATGAAAATACTCAGAATTCACTGTAACATCGCAACTGACTCTACAGCGTAAACATTTTGTACGAATATACTCCGAATTCTCTGTAACATCGCAACTGACTCTACAGCATAAACATTTTGTACGAAAATACTCCGAATTCACTGTAACTTCGCAACTGACTCTACAATGTAAACATTTTGTACAAAAATACTCCAAATTCCCTGTAAAATCGCAGTTGACTCTTCAGCTCAAACATTTTATATGAAAATACTCAGAATTCACTGTAACATCACAACAGCACAAACATTTTGTAAGAAAATACTCAGAATTAACTGTAACATCGCAACTGACTCTACAATGTAAACATTTTGTATGAAAATACTCAGAATTCACTGTAACTTTGCAACTGACTCTACAATTGTAAACATTTTGTATGAAAATACTCAGAATTCACTATAACATCGCAACTGACTCTACAGCACGAACATTTTATATGAAAATACTCAGAATTCACTGTAACATCGCAACTGACTCTTCAGCGTGAACATTTTATATGAAAATACTCAGAATTCACTGTAACATCGCAACTGACTCTACAATGTAAACATTTTGTATGAAAATACTCCAAATTCACTGTAACATCACAATTGACTCTTCAGCACAAACATTTTATATGAAAATACTCCGAATTCACTGCAACATCGCAACTGACTCTACAATTGTAAACATTTTGTATGAAAATACTCAGAATTCACTATAACATCGCAACTGACTCTACAGCACGAACATTTTATATGAAAATACTCAGAATTCACTGTAACATCGCAACTGACTCTACAGCACTAACATTTTGTTCGAAAATACTCGGATCACTATAACATCACAACTGACTATACAGCTTGATTTTGTATGAAAATACTCAGAATTCACTGTGACATCGCAACTGCATCTACAGCACAAAACACATGCTACATTCAAATTCCCCCCCAAAAAATGATTCTTATGAGTCAGCTCATGTTAATGTATTTTGATTTATGAACAAGTTACTTTTGAGATGGTTCTTTTTATTGAAACAAAAATATACAGGGGTACCATTGTATTCCAATTTCTGAACAAATGATTCTTATGACCTGGTACTTGAAGAAAAAACGTAAAGTGCAACCAGTGTAGTCTGATTTCTTAACAAACAGCTTTTAACTTTTAAGTTGGTTCTTAAACCTTAGTGAATAACTCAATAACTGAGTTCTATAACTGAGAACAGCTGCCTTTAAAAAGTTCTTAAGAAGTCTGTTTAAACAACTTTTGCAATTTGTTTAAAGATATATATTTATTATCATAATTATTTTAGCATTTAGCAGTGGAATTGCATTTCTTTCTTTTTTTTTTCAAAATATTTCTTCCTCAGAAGTACATGAAAGAATCATTAATAAAGGTGATTAAGAAACCGTGTCATTAAGAATAATCCAACCTGGAATCATTAAATTGCCTCAAAGCGCTACATAAACATCCATAAATGATACCATCATTTGCACCTGCATGAGTGCAAAAAAACATGTCTAGAACCTATTTATAAGCCTGTTTGGTGTGCTATTCTGGATTCTTGCTATTGTAGGGTCTATGCAGTTCTATCTTCAGCTTTGTAGATTTGCTAAACTGCAGACTATGAGTGTTTTAGACCTCTGCTCCGCTCTACTCTCAGCACAAAACTGCACTTATGTAAGATTCTGCAGTGTACTGGAAACATCCACATCATCAAATTGCTGATTACACCACAGTAATTGGGCTAATCAACAGCAGTTACGAACCTCCACAGAGAAATAAGCTAGAAGAAAGCCACTTTGAAAGTAATATCTTAGCAAATCTGGGGTTTGCAAACTGTTGCGAACATCTAGGAAATGATCCCATAGAGTTTTCACACCGGTTGCATCAAGTCGTGAATTTAAGGGTAGAACAGGAAGAACGCTGGGGGGCGAATTCACTAAACGCTGCACTATTTCAGCTCAACTCCCATCTTATTAGGCTAATTATAGATTGCGCTGTATTCAAAATTCATTGCTGTTTGGTGCAATTAACGTTGTAGTGATAATGCGTGCAGAGACCAACACAATTTAATTTAGATTCAATGATCACAGCTTGAGTTATTCATCGGATGTTGGAGACAAGCATTATAAATGACCATAAATCCAAGTTTGCAATGTAGATTAGCTTATTTCTGCATTTTGTTGTACTGTACAGTAGTAAAGTATGCCAGATTTCGTAGTCTGCTGCATCCTTCAAAATGGAGACTTCAGAATAAACCTGAAAGAGCTTTTAAAAATCCATATGAACAGCTAATTATAACACAGCTAATTTTCCACAATGGAAAAATAAAAAATAAATAAATAAATAAATAGATAAATAAATAAAGGTAATTGCAACTTTAAAATTCAGACTTTCTCTAAATTCTGGAAAATCTCACAAATTTGTGAGATATAAATACAAAAAGCGGGATCTAAGCAGGCTTCCGTAGCAATATGATTCTTTTAGTAATTAATTTCTCTCTCTCTCTTTTTTTTTTTCAATTATATTTTTAGAGTTAGAACCAGCGTCAGTGTCATTTCCAGTAATTACAAAAAAGGATAAATTGGTACTTTCTTTATTAAATCCTGTAAATGACTTGCTTATAATTCTCTCTGCACATTAAAGTAGGAGAAGGTGTTGTAAATTAATAAATTGCATACTTTTTCACACCTTTAAGTGAAACGTTTGTGTTTTTTTTCAGTATATGTGCCTATAGCCTCATGAATGATTCACGAGTGAATTAACTGCCTGTGAATTAGTGGCTCATAATGTAATGCTGCAAACTGAGGAACATTAAATATTTAGGAAACAGCAATAAGTGTGTCAATAAAACGGCAAAGGCTTCTGCTAATTGGTCTTTTTTTAGATTGTTTACCTGCATATCATCAAGCCTAGTATGCACTAAATGTCAATAGGAATATGTAGATTTCATCAAAGTATATCTAGCTGTTGTTGTCATATCCATGCTAAATCGTTCACTGAATCATTTGTGGAAAGTAACTTATAAATCTCACAGCTCAAGCAAACCAATATTGTTCTCGTCGACAGACCTTGTTATTTCAGGTCAGTATTGAAAAGACTTCAACATGATGTCTAAACAACAAAACCGTTCATTAGAGAACACATTATCTAAGAATGAATCACCCTATGATTCATGCCTTATTGTCCCAAAGTGATCCCCAAAAGTTATTTTTGCCTCAGTGATTTTAACAAGAACCATTTCACTGTTTCACTTGTGTATATATGTGATCTAATGTTCTCTGTAGTTCAAATATTATGAGAAGTACACTGATGAATCCTGTGCTTTACGGTCAAAGGTGGTTATTTTTAGAAAATAATAAATACAGCTATAAACCTAATAGGGCTGCACGATTAATCGAAAAAAATCGCGATCTTGATTCATACATAAATGCGATCTCATTTCTAAATGACGTCGATTCACTTCCGTGTATTTCACTGCATTCACATCATGCTGCGTTCACGCCTTATTGGTCACACTCACACAATAACAAAGCACTATTAATTCACCAATCAATCATAAACCTCGATCACGTCTCTCCTCTCCCTCACTGGCCACGTTCCGCTGTCACGCACGTGACGTGTAACAAGGCGGCAGACCTAAACGGAGTCAGTTTGCTTCGTGGATTTGTAGCGGTAAGAGGGGAAAAAAAATTAACACCAGTGTGGAAAATCCTGGTGGTGACGGTGAGAATGAGGATGTACTGTAACAATATTGGTACAGCTTTATCCGCTCGGACCAAAGTTCAACCTTCTGCGCTGCGCGAGCCCACTATAGAAGATGCATTTATTATCTCGATGTGGCGCGGACGCGCCTGGAAAAACCGAGCGCGTCGCACCGCATGCGCGTCGCGACCGCGTCGCTTCCGTTATAAGCGCAGCTGCCGCGCACCTACATTTGAAATAACCAACTTGAGCGCGCAAAACACGCGATATGTGAACGGCTCCGTCACGCGAGCACTAAACAGCGCTGTGAGATCCAGTGTGAAACACTTGTGGTATATAATGGTATATGATTATAGTATGTATGTATTTGTGATTAAGCTATAGCATGTGTGCATTTATAGTGAATGTTTTTAGACTACTGTTTTTCATACAAATAGGCTACCTATAAAACCATGTAGTTATATTTTTACCATTGTATTGAGGTACCATTATGTGTTGTTTTAACTGTGTTTATCATGCTTTAAAATGTATCCTTGCTACTATGGGAGACCAATGCTTAATTAAAAAAAAAAAAAAACTGGGTCAGAATAAATGTAACCATATAAAACTGAGGTTGCTACAATTTTTTACAGATGTTACTGATTGATAATGAACAAAAATTTACCTCTGCATCCTCACGCTACTATCAAATGTGTATTTCTAAGAGACAAAAAAAGTGATATTATTATTATTATTATTATTATTATCATCATAATCATTATCAGACAACCCAAACCTGTTTCTTGATTTAAAACAATACAAACCTATGGTCTGCTTTATTTTATTATTGGTTTATTTATTATTATTGGTTATTTTATTATTGGTTTATTTATTATTTGTTAATGTTCTCGTATGTTCAAAAACGTTTAAATGATTCACTTTAAGGGGTCTAAAATAAAGAAAAGAGACTATTTTTTTTGTTACTCCAACACTTTATTATACTAAATGTCCTATGCAGTAAATTTTGGTTGAAAAAATGAGAATCGTGATCCACATTTTAGCAAGAATCGTGCAGCCCTAAAACCTATCTTTATTTAAACATTATCATATAAACAACCGGTCAGTAAGAAGTCTCAGTAAGAGTCTCAAAAACTTAATACATCACCTTAATGATTGATTCAATGATTAAATCAGATATAATTCAAAAAATGACTCATTGTTCAGCAAGTGAGTCAGCTGCTAAGTCAGTTTTCAAAGGCTGCATGATATGTTAAACCCATTCAAAAATCATAATAATAATATACTAATAATACTATTGCGAACTGACAAATGCTACGATTCAGTTAAATATGCGTTGCAGGTTTTTATATGTGCTTTACATGTGTGTAGGTTAAGTACATTTCAGAGCAGCTCCGTTCTCAGTAAATCTCTCCATATTGCTGTGAGTTTGGGTTTATTAGAACGTTCATCTAGGAAAGCAATGTGTGCCATTTCATCAGATTTGTAAGGTAAATCATTTATAAACCTACACCAACACAGTAGAATACATCAATATCTTTCTCAATTTGATAACTGTTCATTGCGATTTCAGAATAAAAGCACAAATTCTCACTCTGAGTTTACATGTTTAGATGTCCACATATTCAAGAAATTACCGTGGATGTAGCATTTAAAAAAGAAATAGCCAAATATTAAAGATTAAGTAGATTTTAACTGAAATGTTGTTTAGTCAGTATTAAACAAGGATTAGATCATGCAGTAAAATGTAAAATCAATCGTCAGGCCGTTGGTGCCCTCTGCAGTCATTTGTTATAATGCGTAATTTACATTAAATTTATTGTTTATAAAACAATATGTTTTTAAGAGTTTTGTTCAATAAAACCTATGATTGGTTGCTTTTGATACTTTATTTGAACTAATTATTATCACCTCATTACTATTATATATGTTTTTTTTAAGTAAAAAGACTGTTGTTCACTTTAGTCTTTTATCACAAAAAATTAATTTGAATTATCCAATTACTCAGTTAATCTTCAGAATAATCGACCGATTACTCAATTACCAAAATAGTTGTTAGTGACAGCCCTAATCACGGTTCATGCTGTATTTATTACTACAAAAAAAAAAAGCTTATAATTACCCGATTATTTGATTAATTGGCAGAATAATCGACTGATTACTCGATTACCAAAATAATCGTTAGTGACGGCCCTAATCATGATTCATGGTGTAATTATTACAACAAAAAATTATAATTATCCGATTACTCGATTAATCACCAGAATAATCGATTGATTACTCGATTACCAAAATAATCGTTAGTGGCCACCCTAATTACAGTTCAGGCTATATTCACTATAATAATTCATTACAATTCATAATACAATTCATGATTCATTACAATTATCCGATTACTCATCAGAATAAATGACCAATTACTCGATTACCGAAATAGTCATTAGTAACAGCCCTAATCACGGTTCATGCTGTTTTTATTACCACAAAAATGTATAATTATCCGATTACTCGATTGTCAGAATAATTGACCGATTACTCAATTATCAAAATAATCATTAGTGACAGCCCTATTCACGGTTTATGTGGTATCTATTACTACAAAAAAAAAAAAAAAAAAAAATATAAATATATATATATATATATATATATATATATATATATATATATATAATTATTTGATTCCTCAATTAATCATCAGAATAATCGTCCGATTACTTGGTTACCAAAATAATAATTAGTGGCAGCCCTAATCATGGTTCATGTGGTATTTATTATTACAAAAAAATCTTATAATTATCAGATTACTTGATTAATCGGCAGAATAACTGACCGATTACTCGATTACCAAAGTAATGGGTAATGACAGCCCTAATCAAGGTTCATGCTGTATTTATTACAAAAAAAGTGTTATCCGATTACTCGATTAATTGTTAGAATAATCGACCGATTGCTCAATTATCAAAATAATTCTTAGTGACAGCCCTATTCATGGTTTATGTGGTATCTATTACTACAAACAAAAAAAAGAAAAAAAAAAATTGCAATTATTCGACTCCTCAATTAATCATCAGAATAATCGTCCGATTACTTGGTTACCAAAATAGTCATTAGTGGCAGCCCTAATCACGGTTCATGCTGTATTTATTATTACAAAAACTAAAAAAAAAACGTAATTGTCCGATTGCCCAATTAATCGTCATAATAATTGACCAATTACTCATCACCAAAATAATCATTACAGCCCTATTTACAGTTCATGCTGTACTACAAAAAATTATAATTATCCGATTACTCGATTAATCCTCAGAATAATTGAGTGATTACTCAATTATCAAAATAATCGTTAGTGGCAGCCCTAATCAAGGTTCATGCTGTATTTATTACTAAAACAACAACCCTGGATTACTCGATTAATCGTTAGAATAATCGACTGATTACTCGATTTCCAAAATAATCATTAGTGACAGTCAAAATCACGGTTCATGCTTTGTTTATTTGTGAAACTGCACATGGATGTACATAAGCACTATATTTATTTAAAATAATTTACAAACTAAAGTTATTTAAAACATTTTGTTACATTTATTTTATCATTCTTGGAACCATTATATTCACAGTCTGGAGCACTGCACAGGAATGTTTATGGAAACTTGTTTTAATACAGTCGTCATTGCTAGGATATTGGCTGTTCGGAAGGTGCTTCTTCTTTATTACTGCTGTCTATTATTTAACAAGTGCACTTTTAATTTAGTAGTAATTATGGGTCATTTAGTCTTTTAAGAGGAATTGATCATTTTGGTGGGACCGTGGTTTTTAGAATAGAAACCAGTAGTAGATACGAATGAAATGAAAAGCAGAGCCAACATTGGGAGTTTGTCTACTGGGACATTCTGCTCTCAAGATCTATGATGGATTTTAAATGGATCCATTCTTGTTGTGTTTCAGCTTTCATTTCGCCCATTGACAGAATAGATACGAACTGGTATGTTTAAACAGTCTGTTTAGTCATGAATTCATCACTTATATCTGATTATTATGCAGTTTCTGAATGAATGCTGCAGTTACAGGAATAGTTCACTCCAAAAAAAGAAAATGTGCTGAAATTATGCTCACCCTCAGGCCATCCAAGATGTAGACGAGTTTGTTTCTAAATAGGAACAGATTTGGAGAAATGTAGCATTGCATCACTTGCTCACAAATGGATCCTCTGCAGTGAATGGGTGCGAGTCCAAAAAGGTGAACTACTCCAGTGTGTATCTTAAATCTGATATTGCTGTTAAGTACTTTTGTAATGTGTCAAACTTCTTCAGTGTGATGTCTGGATTAGGATGCCAAATTAATTACAACCCCACAGCGATCTCTCTCTTCGTTTGTCCCTGAGGCCCTATTAACGAGAGCTCTAGTCTCTAATCGGTCAAGCAGACCCAAACGTATGACAGCGGTTGAATAAAACTCACCTTCAGTGACGGGGCATGTGAATCATCACCCCTGACCCATCCTCCACCAGCACTCACACGCTCCAATCGATCACTGCACTAGCAAAAGCCTGTGGTTGAGCATCCATATGTATGAAACGGATCCCACAAGTGGATGCAGTCGATTGAGCTCCCACGTTCTTGCAAGTACTGCCGTTTTCAGATAAGCTACTGCAGCCAGATCCAATATTCCTACTTTTTTCACTAAAATTGTCAATAGAGGTGGTGGTCAGTTCAGAAATACACTAAAAATGTGTAAGTAAGGTTATGCATTAGGTTACCTTCTCTGATGAATTGTTTCGTTTTTACTGGGATGGCATTAACTGATTAAATCATTCTTGTTTCTTAACTTTGCATCTGGGAAGAAATGTCAGAAACCAGTGACTAACATACTTGTCTTATTCTTAAGAATCTTTAAACTACATTAGATGTGATATTTCTGCATCAATAAAAATATATAAATATTTTAATCATTAAAAAAGACAATACAATTTTGAATAAAAAGTTGTCTATATATGCATGTTTTTAAATGTGTATTTAAATCATTAAAATGTATTTAAAAAGAAATAATAATAAATGATTATTAAAAAAATTATCATTGTAATAATTAAATAATAAAATATTAATAATAAGTAACTACCATAAACAATAACTACAATATTTAAATAATTAAAATGAATAATATTTTTTTCTAAAAATAAATAAATAAATAAATATTTTATATTATAACCATAAAAAAGACAATACAAATTTGAATAAAATTTTTTAATTTTAATTATTTAAATAATTGCAGTATGTGTAACAATAAATAATAATAAATGACTGTTAATAATAATAATTATCATTGTATTGTATCATTGTAATTAAATAATAAATTATTAATAAGAAAAACTACCATAAACAATAACTACAATATTTAAATAATTAAAATGAATAATAATAATAATAACAATAATTTATAAAATAAAACATATATATTTATTAAAATAAAAAATATATATTCTAAACATAAAAAGACAATAGAAATTCAAATAAAAACGTGTGTGTGTATATGCATGTGTAAATGTATATTTAAATAAAGTATATGAAGTATAAAGTATAACAAGTATAACAATAAATAATTAAAATTTAATATCTGCATTAAAATAACAACAACAACAACAACAATAATAATAATAATAATTAATAATTACCAAAAATGTGCATATATTGTATTTATCAATATATTATGTAATAAAGATAATTAATATAAACAATTCAAATGATTATTAATAATATTTTTAATCAAGAAAAATAAACAATAGCTACAATATTTAAATAATTAAAATGAATAATAATAATAATAATAATAATAATAATTTATAAAATAAAACATATTCTAAACTTAAGAAGACAATAGAAATTCAAATAAAAATATTTAAATAATTAAAGTATATTAAACAATAAATAATAATGAAAATATTTAATATTTGCATTAAAATAATAATTCATAATTACAAAAAGTGCATATGTTGTATTTATCAAAATATTATGTGATGATAATAATAATTAGTAATATAAATAATAATTAAAATTATTATTAACAATATTTTTATCAGGAAAAATGAACAATAACTATAATATTTATATAATATTTACATAATTAAAATGATTATTAATAATAATATTTAAATAATTAAAATTAATAACAATAATAATAATAATAATAATAATAATAATTTTTCTAAAAATAAAAAGGTGTTTCTCTTTAATCTTTACTTGCAGGAAAGAAAAAAAATCCAAATAATATCTCACTTGTTTCTTCTAGACAGTAATTAAATTATACAGAGAGCAAATGTAGGCTTTTGTTATTATTATTATTATTATTGTTTTATCAAAAGTGAGATATTTTGAACTTATTTCAAAATCATTTTTATCAGATTTTTTCAAGACCAAAACTTTCTGGGCTCTGCTTTCCTCATAAATCTTGTTTGTGTTTATTTTTGTATCTTATAAAAAGTTTTAAAAGAAACTTAAAAAGAAAAAAAAAAACTTTTTTAAAAAGAAAAGAAAAAAACAACATTGTATGTGAGATCTATTAAGTCTCCTGAGATATGACGGAGCAACCTCTGGGTGACAGAATAGGGTGCAATATTATCTTCCCTATCCACTTTCATCAGAAACATAGATGGCTTGATTTAAAATTTACTGAAATGTAGTTAAGTTGCTCCCCAAACAATACAGCAGATCCTCCATTCTGCAATATACAGCAATAGTCTCTCCTCTCCTGCCGTGTCTGGTTTGATTTGGAGAGATCTCACTGCCTCTCAGTCCGTAATGCATCCTGATGGGAAGTGAATTATCTGAAGTGTTTGCTTATGGAGAATAGTGTGTGAATGAGGGATTAGCCCAGCACAAATGAGGTCTGAAATTCAATTTTAAAGAACATAGTCCGTTTCATGCTTCTCATCACTCCTGAAGCTTTTTGTCCTCGCCGCTAAGGCGAACAGCGATTACGACAGACATCCTCCTTTACTTAAGAGGAAATGAACAGTCCAGCATACTTCATATTCAAGTAATATGCACAAGGAGGAACTAATATGATACCAGTGGAGAAGATATTTGTCGCATTAAACTACATTAGCAAGCATGCTTGCAGTATGTTCATTTACAAGGCAGCCTTTTAAGCTTCTCCTCACATGATATTTTATTTATTTTTATGTATTTATGTACACTGCATGTACTGTATCTTTTAGAAAAGGCAGCAATCCCAGGCCAGAATGCATTGGGTGAAACATATGATTATGAAATTTGGCACACAGATAGAGGACAGTCTCAATATTACCCATAGCAAATTTGGAGTCTCTAACTTAAACTCTCTAGCGCCACCAATAGGCCAGATTTGCACTCATATTTCTGCTAATAACTACTACAGTTTGGAATTTTGCAAAAAGTACTTTTTCAAACTCGTCCTAGACCAAAATTAGCTCAGATCATCTTCAGATAATGCTGTAAAAAATCTGTCAAAAGCTTTTTGATATACCAAACTGTTTTCGTAAAGCTTGTTAACTAATTTGACGAAATGACGCAAAAATGGACATGAGACTACATCTGTGCAATGCTTTAGCGGATTCAGACCAGAATTGGTACGTGTTATACCAAGCATAACACATGAGCAGTTTCAGAATAGCGCCACCTCCTGGTCAAAAGATGTAAAAATTCAACATTTTTGTTTATATTTTCTGAACAGTTTGACCAAAAATCAAAAGAGTGATCTTGTTAGATTCAGAGTGGCATACTGAATCAAACGATACCAAGTTTTCCTATGTTAGCTATTTTGAGTGTGGACCGTTTTGAATTTTGTAGTAAAATGCTGTATTTTTCAAATGCTTTAAAGTATTGTTATGAATCTTATAGAAACCTTTGCAAGAAGGTTATGGAATTTGATACACATATAGAGGACAGTCTCATCATTAAACAAAGCAAATTTGGAGTCTCTAACTCAAACTCTTTAGTGCCACCAATAGGCCAAATTTGCACTCATATTTCTGCCAATAAATGCTAAATTCAAAATTTGTGAAAAATCTACTTTTTCAAACTCATCCAAGACCAAAATTAGCTCAGATCATCTTCAGACAATGCTGGAAAAATGTATCAAAACTTTTTGATATACCAAACTGTTTTCATAAAGCTTGTTAACGAATCTGACGAAATTCACAAAAAAATGGACATGAGGCTATATCACAACACTTTATCAGATTAAGACCAAACTTGGTACGTGTTATACCAAGCATTACCTAAGGGCACATGAGTAGTTTTGGCACAGTGCCATCTACTGGTCAAAAGATATACAAATTTTATATTTTTGTTTATATCTTCAAACAAGTTTATCCAAAAATTATAAGAGTGATCTCGTTAGATTCAGAGTAGCATGTCGAATCAAATAATACCAAATTTTCCTATGTCAGCCATTTTGAGTATGGACCATTTCAAATTTTTTGGTAAAATGGTCTATTTTTCAAATGCTTTAGCATATTATTATTATTATTATTATTATTATATTAATTTTATAGAATCGCTTGCGTGTAAGTTATGAAATTTGGTACACAGATAGAGGACAGTCTCAATATTAACCATAGCAAATTTGGAGTCTCAAACTCTCTAGTGCCACTAATAGGCAAAATTTGCACTCATATTTCTGCTAATAACTTTTGCAACATAAGGTCTAGAAGCACAGTTCTTCTTCCTCTGATTCCTTGGCTCCTTGGCTGAGTTGAATGCATCCCAAAAAGTAAATTTCTACAGGTCAAGATTTTTTGTAGTTTCGAATTTTGTGAAAAATCTAAGTTTCAAACTTGTCCTAGACGTTTTGTCCAATTTTCACCAAAATTAGCTCAGATCATCTTTAGACAATGCTGGAAAAAATGTACCAAACGAACCAAAAAAGTTTTGTTATACCAAACTGTTTTCGTAGAGCTTGTTAACAAATTCATTGAAATTCGCACAAAAATGGACATGAGGCTATATTGCAACGCTTTATCAGATTAAGACCAAACTTGGCATGTGTTATACCAAGCATTACCTAAGGGCACATGAGTAGTTTTGGCACAGTGCCATCTACTGGTCAAAAGATATACAAATTTTATATTTTTGTTTATATCTTCAAACAAGTTTAACCAAAAATTATAAGAGTGATCTTGTTAGATTCAGAGTAGCATGTCGAATCAAACAATACCAAATTTTCCTATGTCAGCCATTTTGAGCATGGACCATTTCAAATTTTGTAGTAAAATGGTCTATTTTGCAAACGCTTTAGCGTATTATTATTATTATTATTATTATTATTATTATTATATTAATCTTATAGAATCGCTTGCGTGTAAGTTATGAAATTGGTACACAGATAGAGGACAGTCTCAATATTAACCATAGCAAATTTGGAGTCCCAGACTCTCTACTGCCACTAATAGGCAAAATTTGCACTCATGTTTCTGCTAATAACCTCTGAACCGTGAGGTCTAGAAGCAAAATATTTTTTCCTCTGATTCTTTAGCTCATGCTAAGTCGCCTTCATACCAAAATTTAACCAAAATTTGTCCTCATTAACCACAGCAAATTTGGAGCCTCTAACTCAAACTTTTCCTTTGATTCCTTGGGTCATTCTTGGCTTTGTATGTGTTGAATGCATATAAACATGTTCATTTCAATGGTTCAAGATTGTTCAAAGTTTTGAATTTTCCGAAATATCTCCTTTTTCTAGCTCATCCTAGTCAGTTTACTGTACAACACTTTACTATATTGTTGTTAATCTTATAAATCTTATAGAATCGCTTGCGAGAAAGTTATGAAATTTGGCATACTGATAGAGGACAGTCTCATCATTAACATCATTAACAGCAAATTGAGTCTCTAACTCAAACTCTGTAGCGCCACCAACAGGCCAAATTTGCATTCATCTTCTGCTAATAACTTTTAACCCGTAAGGCCAAGATTCCTTGAATGTATACAAAAAGCTTTTTGATATACAAAACCATTTTTGTTGGGTGCACTAATGAATTTAACAAAGTTTGTGCAAAAAAGAACACAAGGCTAAATCTCCGAAACGTTTTAGCGGATTCTGACCAAACTTGATATGTGTTATAACCACCATGACCTGAGGGCACATAAGTAGCTTCATAAGTATCAATAAATTTGTTAAATTAATAATTGACTATTGTACAAATTATTTGTGTGTACACTGTGTTAAATGCACATTTCATGCTTATTGGAGTCTTGCTCTGTTAGCAAAGCAACATGCTAACATCAAAACTCTTCCAAATGAAAATGAAAACTTAATTTCCTCTATAGAAAAACTTTAAAGATAGATCTGAAGTTGTTGTTCAACATATTTTTAAAGTTAACATGTTTATAAGCTGTATTTGTGCTAAAAACTGCATTACCCATGATGCTGTGCACAAAATCCAATTTTCACCAATCAGAGAGTCAAAGCCAGCAAATCATGCCAAAAGAGCTAAACTAAAAATACATTGTTTCTACAGATGTGATCAACAACTTTAACTGAAGGGTTTTATATTTGTCCATCATTTTTTATTTGATTATATCACTTGCAATGCTTCATGGGATTGTAGTTCTTGCACTCACTAAAGTCATTAAGTACGCAGCACTTATGCTTTTGTCTTTTTGTCCATAGTATATTTATTTATTTATTGATTGATTTATTGATTTTTTTTTTTTTTTGTTTTGCTTAAAATACAAGTTTGTACAGTTGTAGTTTTACCTCACAGCTGGTTGATTTGATTCATGACTTAGAATTCATTAAAAAAGCTCTTTTAAAATATTTATGGGAAAAATTAATAGAAAAATTACTATGGCTAACATGATGTGTGGAATTGCTGTCTAGATAGAGTTCCAAATCAGTTATTTATGAGGTTCCATTGCAGCTGGAATGCAGTCTTTGTAGTCAGTTATCAAATCAGCTCACTAGGTTTCGGAACAGAGCGGTTTTATCAGTCATTCTGTCATATTTTTCAAAAGTCATTAGAGATGTTTTGCCACCTGCTAAGCTGAGTGTACTTAAGCGCTGCAACTTCATTATCAATTGACATTTAATGCTTTCAACCATTTGTCATTGTCCTTTTAAAACTGAGAGTCAGAATTTTGTCTGCTTTAGCAAAATCGTGACACTATGAGGGATAGGTCAGTTGTTTATTTTTTTGCGTTTATGCAAATGAGAAGTTGTCCTTGCGGTCTGCTTAGTGTCAGGTGAATAGATCTGCATAATAAGTGTAATGAGGTAATAGGTCAGCATCTGTCTCAGGCATGCAGACCAATGCATGACTACACATCTTCATTTTGTGAGGGTGGTTTGTCATAAAAGCATTCATGCAAAATTAAAGACTGAGAAATAATATAATATAATATAATATAATATAATATAATATAATATAATATAATATAATATAATAATCTGTTTTTGCAGATACCACTTGTGTTGCTGTCTAATGCCATTGCATACAATTCTAGGTATGATTTACATCTTCAAAAGGGCCCAGTTACTTTATAGATCTGTGCATGTCTTGTTTGTACTATACAGGTTTGGTAAGCTCGTGGCTGTTTGAACGTTGTGTGTGTGTGTGGTGGTCTCCTTTAGTTCTTGACATTGAATTCCAAGGTGTTTGATCCCGACTTGCCCCCAAGACATATCACACTCAGCATGCAGCCTGCCATGTCCATGACTTATCAGATCTAGAGATATCAGATCTATAGCTGTAGTTTGTGTGTGCGCTTCACACTGACCCTTTGAAAAATCCATGGGACAGTATTAGAAATTCATACAGACCAGCGAATGTTGTGCTTTAACTGGTTTTCTTCACCCTCACACCTTAAAGGATAGTTCATTTAAAAATGAAATTCCGGTCATAAAATACTCTCCCTCATGTCGCTCCAAACCTATAAGACCTCTGTTGATCTTCAGAACACAGATTAAGATATTTTTGATTTAATCCAAGAGCTTTCTGTCCCTGCATAGACAGCAACAGTGCTACTATGTTTAAGGCTTAGAAAGGTAGTAAGGACATTGGTAGGACATCAGTAGTTCAACCTTAAATTTATCAAAAATAATGACCTTATTTAACAACTTCTTCTCTTCCGTGTCAGTCTTCGATGCGCATTCACAAGAGCACCTGGTCTCTAAATATAGAAATAGTAGCAAGGTAGTGGAGTTTTTAAAATCAAGCAGCTTATTATAGCTAGTTATTTGGTAAATAGCTGGTTAATATAGTGTAAAGCTACAACGTTATTCTTTCTTGACAATATTTCAGCTAGAAAGACATGTATACATTATCCTCTGTCAGCTGTTAACAATCAGAACAAGCGATTTAAGTATAACCTTGCTGAAAAAAAGGTCTCCCAGCCTGGCCAGCTAAAGAAGTGGTCAAAACCCCTCTAACACCAGCCTACTGACCAGCTATGTCCAGCCTGGATGACTAGTTAAAACCAGCCAACCAGTTTTTTTCAGCAGGAGATTTAGAAATGAATGATTGTTTTGAATCGGTTCTTTGAAAAGATTCACTCAGCAAATGGCAAAATAATGTTTGTAGCTTTTCTGGATATATTTTTTTAAATAAACAGGCATTTGAACAAACAACGCTATCTCACAACCAATTTGTATGTATTTTACGAGGTGGCAAATTCCTACGAATTTGTGTATGACCTCACTTGTACAGTTTCTGTGAGGGCTAGGTTTAGGGACAGGGTTAGGGGCGGTCCTTAGTACAAGTTCCTAAGAATTGCTAAGTAGAATTTTCAATGAATTTGTACTAGTCAGAAGAATTCGCATGAATTAGCCACCTCATAAAATATGTATGAGTAGCCGTGAGATCAGGTTGGAACAAATTATAGCATACTTTTTGTTAATATATCTTAAGGATGTAAATTATATGTAGCAACTTAGCTTTTTTCATGCAGCATGTAGTGTAACTAGCCACCCCCTTTATCTCTAAAGGTTAGCTTTTAGCTTAGCTAACTACTTTTATCAAGTAGCTTTGACAACTCTTACCAAAAAATAAAATTCAGTCTGTTTAAAGGGTCACAGACTTCTCACAATAAGAAAAGAAATTTAGCTTTTTCCATGTAGCATGGGGTGCAACTAGCTGCTCTCTCTCTGAAAGTTAGCTTTCAGGTTAGTTTAGCTAACTACTTTTAGCAAGCTTGTACAACTTACCAAAAGAACATAATTCAGTCTGTTTAAAGAGTCACAGACTTCTCACAGTAGTAAAAGAGCAAGTTAGCTTTTTCCATGTAGCATGTAGTGTAACCGGCTGCTGTCTCTTTGAAGGTTAGCTCTTAGCTTAGCTTGGCTAACTACTTTTAGCAAATACTTGTACAGCACTCACCAAAAGAATAGAATTCAGTCTGTTTAGAGAGTGACTTCTCAAAATAGTAAAAAAAAAATAACATTTATCTGTATCTAGCTGCTCACTCTCTGTGAAGGTTAGCTCTTAGCTTAGTTTAGCTAACTACTTTTAGCAAGTAGCTTGCACAACACTTACCAAAAAAAAAAAATTAAATTCAGCCTGTTTAGAATTACAGACTTCTCACAATAGTAAAAGAGATTTAACAAGTTAACTTTTTATGTAGCATGTAGTGTAACTCTCTCTCTGAAGGTTAGCTTTCAGCTTAGCTTACCTAACTACTTTTAGCAAGTAGCTTGTACAATACTTGCTAAAAAAAAAAAAATAGTCTGTTTAAAGAGTCATAGATTCTCACAGTAGTAAAAGAGATTTTTAAAGCTGGAAGACTGCTAAATAAAATGTGACTGATCAGGACTTAAACATAAAGACATTTTAACAAATTACAGCTGCTCTCTCTGAAGCTTAGCTTAGCAGAATGTGCTATAGAGTAGTTGTGTAGGCTGCATCTGAAAACTGGAAAATGCTGCCTTTGGAGGACACATTTCAAGGTAGGAAGGCATCAAGGCATGTTAAAATCCAATGTTAGCTTCACTTCCTGCCTCCTGAGTTACCTTCATCTGGTCGATTTTTAAAGGCAGCATAGATTTATCCTTCGCTGCCTTTGATATCTCACAATCCTGTGTGTTCCATTCCATGATGGTTGAGCAAAAAATAAAGATGGCATCTGAAAGTTGCATTTGGTGGTCAGTTTGTGTGTAAATGCATGTTATTTCTAGCAAGAAATCAGCATTATAGTAATTAAATATTCACTTACTTATTATCAAAACTCGTTCTACATTGTTGTAAATCATTAAACCGTTACGCTGCCTCAGAAGTATGTCCGAAATCAGTTTTGTGAGATGCCTTTGTGCACAAACGCTGCCTGCGAAGTCATTGCTGAATAAGAGAGCGAGGCAACAGGTCAGCTGCCTAGGCTTTCGTATGCAGCTGTAGTTTAGCTAGCTTCCATAGCTAAGCTACAAACTATAATAGCATGCACAACATTTACAAAAATTAAAAACTTTTTAAAGTCTCACCCCACATAAGGACATGTACGTCTGCAAGATGTCTGTTAAAGATCTCTTGATCTGGAAAGCATCTGCTGTGTACAAACGTCTGGCAGACGTCTGTAAGATGTCAGTTTTACGTACATTTTAAATCATAAACATCTTAAACATCTTATCTGATAGGAAACGTCCAATAGATGATTGCAGATGAGCGAACTACGTCTTGCAGATGTAAATGCAGATGTCAAATAGACGTCTCCGAGATGTACGTGTGCTATCAGGGACAGGTTTCACTCAGTAGTAAAAGAGATTTTTTTTTAACTGACATGGAAGACCTCTAAAGATCTGATAGCACAGGTACATCTCGGAGACATCTAGTTGACGTCTGCATTTACATCTGGAAGACGTATTTTTTAGATTGTTTGCTCATCTGCATCTATTTTCTATCAGATGTCAAATAGATGTCTATTAGATGTCTTTAAGATGTTTATGAATTAGAATGTCTGTAAAACTTACATCTTACAGACGTCTGCCAGATGTTTGTACACAGCAGATGCTTTCCAGATCAAATGATCATTAACCCACACGTACGTCTGCAAGATGTCTGTTAAAGATCTTTTGATCTGGAAAGCATCCGCTGTCTGAAAACATCTGGCAGACGTCTTTCAGATGTCAGTTTTACATACATTCTAAATCATAAACATCTTAAAGACATCTAACAGACGTCTATTTGACATCTAAAAAGAGACATCCAATAGACATATTGCAGATGAGCAAACAACCTAAATAATACGTCTTGCAGATGTAAATGCAGACGACAAATAGACATCTTCTAGATGTACGTGTGCTATCAGGGAACAGGCATTCTGCAGACATACGTGTGCTATTTGAGAGACAAATGTTTTTTTTTTTTTTTTTTTTTTTTTCTTTTCCATGTAGCATGTACTGAAACTAGGCGCATAGCTGATTGTTCTAAAGAGTAGTCTGTAGTTTAGCGAGCTGCTCTTTTAAAGAGAAAAGACACTTACAAAAATTTAAATTCTGCCTCTTTAAAGTGTCACAGCCTTCTCACAGTAGTAAAACCTGACATGGGAGACATCTAAATTCAAATGTGACTGAACAGGGCTTTAATGAAAAGCCGTTTATGTAACCTATATCTCAAAGCAAGATTCTTAAGACAAGTTTTTCCACAGATTCCTAAAACTTCAGTTTTATGATCATAAGTAAGCCTGAGAATTCAGACCGATCTGTCCCATTTTACAGCGTAAGGTCTGCTAAAAGAGAAATGGCCTGGAAAAGCAAGGTCGCCAGCCAAGTGACTCGTGATCGCACAAGGTTCACAGTTTCCTGCCCATCGGCCAGTCTTTCAACATTAGTCTACATTAGTGTCCTAAGAGTCACATGGCCACGAATCTCTTTGGACTATCGTGGCAAACATGTTATTAAAAATGAGACAGCCAGGGCGAGTTTAATTAATCAATCTCTAATACAGAGATTTAGTTACTCGTTCACAGCACGGATGCAGGTCATCGCTTGCAGCTCCATGAATCTGGCATATATATTCGGCTCAGCTTATGAGGTGGGATTCAGGTCTTCAGGGAAAGAAAAACTCAGAGCCCCATTCCTCATCATTAAGTTTTAAGCAGTTCAGTCGAGTTCACCCAGGCTGACCGCTACAGTTAATCACTAGCTGGGGGTGTAACAAGGGACAGAGGAAAGACTTTCAGAGGAAACCAGAAGCAGTTAGCAAGTGAAAGAGGCCTGTTGTGATTGAATATCCAACTACAAAGTGTTTAGATGCCTTTATGCCAATTATATTACATTACTTTTATGGTTGTAGCTAATGAATAAATATACATTTTCTTTAAAATGTTTAAATGAATATTTTCTGGGTTAAATAGAAGCTAATTGGCAGCAATTGTAGCATAATGGTGATTGGGATAAAATTATTTCCACCTTTTACTTAAAAAAATGAGGCACTTACTGTAAAATGGACTCGAGTGCAGCCAATCTGTGAATGTTAAAATACACTGTAAAAAAAATCTGTAAAATTTACAGTAAATAAACGGCAGCTGTGGTTGTCGGAATTTTACCGTAAAAAATCCCTGATAGCACACGTACATCTTGGATACGTCTATTTGACGACTGTGTTTACATCTGCAAGACGTAGTTTGCTCATCTGCAATACGTCTATTGGACGTTTCCTATCAGATGTCAAATAGACGTCTGTTAGATGTCTTTAAGATGTTTATGATTTAGAATGTATGTAAAACTGACATCTTACAGACGTCTGTCAGACGTTTCTACACAGCAGATCAAGAGATCATTAACAGACATCTTGCAGACGTACGTGTGCTATTTGGGATATGATAGCAACGTTTTATGTTTTTCACTTAAATTTACAGGTAAACAATGTAATTTCATTAACTGATATAACGTTAATGTACTTACTTAGTGAAGTACAGTAATCTGTTTTGTACCTTTGTAAAGCACTGATAACCACCAGAAGCAGGTGGTGATGAGAAAGTCACATGATGAACTAAACCTCATCACAAACAGCTTTGAAATATTAACGTATAGAAGGTGCACAGTGTCATTCACACAAACACTAAACACCATCATGGTAGCACACATTCATTTAACAACATTAGATGGAACACACAAACCTAATGTACAAAACTGCTAAGAAAAAACAAAGAAGAAAGAGTTATTTCAACAAAAAAACAGCAAATTTTAAAAAATGTAACTCAGGGAATTCTGGTTATTCACTGTAAATTTTACGGTCTTTTACTGTTTTATTGTAGCATTTGCACAGTTTTTTACTGTTAAATTCACGGTCATTTTTTATAGTGTAACATTTCAATAAAATTTCAATAACATAGCCGCAAGATGTAAACAATGTTAACATGACTTTAATATGGCTAATAAAAATCACTTCACTGCATTAACTCAAAGCCTTAAACGGGTCATCGGATGCCTATTTTCCACAAGTTGATATGATTCTTTAGGGTCTTAATGAAAAGTCTATAATATACTGTGGTTGAAAATTCTCAATGGTTGTGTAAAACAACACCCTTTTTACCTTGCCAAAATCAGCTCTGCAAAAATCATCTCATTCTGGTCGAGGCTGCTTTAAATGCAAATGAGCTCTGCTCGCCCCACCCCTCTCTTCTCTCTGTGGAGAGACGAGCCTGTTTACTTTAGCCGTTTAGCCGCTAAACTTTTTAACTAGCACATTATTAGGAAAGGCGATCGCAAAGATTCATAAAAACCCCCTTATACTCACTTCTGCTGTAAGTGAAGCTGGATCATGAATGATTTGTGGATATTGACGAATATATGTAGATCGGGAGGCGCATTCCCTTCACAAACAAAGGTAATCCACTGCATGTCCAGTGGCTCAGATGTCGGGAGTAAATGACGACCACTACGTTCATTATTACATCCAGCAACTCAACACCTCAATCGCTCAATCAGAGATATTCTTGTCTAACTTACATCCCTGCTTCAGCATTGAAACAAAGAGGGCGGACGTTACAGCTGATCTGAGGTAGGACGCTCATGTCAATCAACTATCGTGGAAGGAAATATTATTATTATTAAATATTATTATTACAGATTAATTAAAAATCACTGCATGGATTTTTATCATTATAGAGTAGATTTGTACATAGACTGCAGACACACATTAATGTTCAAACAACATGTAAAAGTGAACTTAGCATCCGATGACCCCTTTAAAACACCTGTAATAAAAGCATAATTTTAACACAAAGGACTATAAAAAATATGAATAATACAACCTCAAACAATGCAGCCTGTAACAGAACAATTAATGATTTTTTTAATTGTAAGCTTACCATTTATTATTTTTAAATAAGAGACCACTTGAAATGTGTAGTTGTATGTTTGAGTAAAACTTAATTTTTGTTTGTTTTCGTCTGTAAACCACAGATTACATTTCTTCAGAATTTTAAATACAAATTTTATAATTTAGAGCATTTTTGCATAAAATGACAATTGCTCAAAATAACAAAAAGATGCCATGTTTTTAGACATGTTTATATTCATTTTAAGATAACACAATACCATTATTCTATATGAAAGCCCGTTTCCACCACTAAATAAAAAAAAAAAAGTAATTGCGACTTTTTTAGCTCACGATTCTGATCTTTTTTCCTCACAGTTGCGAGTTTACATCTCTCAGTTCTGACTTTTTTCTCGAATTTGCGTAATACAAACTCGCCATTCTAATTTTTTTTATTTTCAGAATTGCGAGATATAAACTCGTAGTTTCGACTTTTTTCTCAGAATTACGATATAAACTCACAATTGTGAGTTATATTGTCAGAATTGCGATTGTGTGAAAGACAAACTCCCATTTGCAAGAAAAAAGTTGAATTGCGAGTTTTTTTTTCTCGCAAAATGTTTTATCTCACAATTCTGTTCTGTATTTTTCTGACTTGTTTTTCCTCAGAATTGTGAGATATGAACTCGCAATTGCGAGTTATAAATTGGGAGTTCATATCTCGCAATTGCCAGTTTATGTCATGCAGTTCTGAGAAAAATAGTCATAATTGCAGGATGTAAACTTGTAATTGCAAGAGAAAAGTCAGAATTGTTAGATAAAGCTTAAAAGATTTTCAAGTTTCAAGAATTTTCAAGTGGTCTCTTTTCCATTTGTTCCCCCCATATAGTGTATATATATATAGATTTTTTTTTTCAATTTTAATAATCATAGTCACAGATAAAGAGTGTTCCTGCCCAAAACTTCTATTAAAACACATTCCATAAAGTCTAGCAGAAGAATTGGGCTGAAGAATCATATAAAAGCCCAGCCTTTATTTCCCTCTAGTGCTTTCCCATCTTAAATGTATCACCATGGTCTTGACACCTCAGTGCAACTTTGCATTTGTGAAGACACAGTTATTAATAAGTACTTCACTAACACCTTTAACAGACTTTTTGCTTTCTCATGCTGATAAGCGGATGAAATGTTTAAAATGAACCACGGGTTTTGATTAAAGTGCAATGGCTTTCCACGGCAGAGCTTTTTGAAGTTAAAAATAACTGGTGCGATGCAGAGGTGCAATATGCTGCCGCACATTTTTTTGCAGCGTGTGAAGGGGAGCTGTTATTGCAAAGTGATAATTAATTGGATCTTCAAACTGCCTGATTTAGAAAGCCTTAGGCAAGACTTCTCATAAAGCTCACACTGCCATTGATGAAACATGTCCGTATGCATGATTTAATGGGCCCCTTTTTCTCATGAATGCAGGAGGTATATCTAACTCTACGGTTTAAAAATTGTATGTGACCTACCTTTTTTAATCCAGTGTAATGTAGTAAGAAAATTCTTGTTAAATAAATAAATGCTAATGCGATTCGACTCAGTTTTGTAGCATAATAAAAGCTGTTTTATTTCACATGGAGCCCGTCACCTGATGGGTGTGGCCATTTTGTGATCCTTAAATGTATCACTGTGCTCTGACACCTCAGCACAACTTTGGATTTGTGAAAACACAGTTATTAATAGGTACCTCAATAATTCAGTACTCATTTTACATGGAGCAGGTCACCTCATGGCAAAGCCACTAGAAGGCAAGCCTTAATGCTAATGTTAACGGTTCCGGTTTGACAGTAAATGGGAACAGAGGCCGTTTTTTTAAGGGATGTCAATGGAGGAGAGGCTTACTACGCTGAATAAACAACTTTTTAAGGAAACGGCTTATCATTTAATGTATCAACAGCCTATCTGCTAATCTTCAACATGTTTTACACACAGTACCTTTGGATTGAACTATTTTTAGAATTTACCTTTAAAAAAATGTTTTGTAAGAGAAGTCACTGACTTTTTGCAACAAGTGGGATTCAGCTTAAGGCACTTCCCTTTCATTCCTATGGTATATCCGTTAACGGTGATTGAGTGTCGTACAACTGTGACTGAAATTCATTGACGACATGGCTGTAATATGATTGGTTATCAAGGCACACATGATCCAAGTACACTTTCTCAGGGTAATACAGACCCTCTCATCTCCCTATAGCAAGACAGTCTCTGGCTCATGGGGGTGGCCATGTTGTAATCGCATGACCAGATGTGTACTATTCTCTTTATCTTGGTAACTGTGATGTTATTGAATACTTAGTTCAGACTGACAGCTGAAGGTCTGGGAACTTTGGCCGCTTTGAATGGCCAAGGCCCGCCCAATAGCCCATATGACAGACAGGTAAAACAACCAATCACGTTTTGTTTCATGCCGTGTCATGCTTAGGGGCGTGGAAATGTCGCCATAATAACAGACTTGTGTGGAAAACTCTCTGACATATTTTAACGCTTGTGCATCAATAAAAAAAGTTCCACATAGGTCCTTAGTGGACAAAAATGTCCATGTCAAAAAAGCTCCACATCAATATGCATATTATTGCACAATGGCATATTATTGTTGGAGTAAAAAAAAAAATTGAAAAAGTGAAACCAAAAAAAGTAATAGAGGTTTAAGTTTATGAAAATTCTTTATGAACAATATTTTACATAAAATACATATTTTATGAAACATTAAACTCTAAACTTTCTAGAAAATCAAAGCATAAATCTAAATAAGTTGTGTTCCAAATTTGAGGTTGATATCTCAAAAAAGCTTTCAGGGAGATTTTGTTTGGGCGCAGTACCAGATTTTCCTCATTAGATGCCAGCAATACTCCACTGGTGCACACAGTTGGATTTGTGATTTGCAGTAGAGTTTTCCTCTAAAATATTACAAGAACACACATGCATAATAATTTTTTTTTTTTTTTATGACACACATACAAAGCACACTCTGACATCCATACCAAAACACCCACACAATTATAGCTGCATTATCTATCCAATTGGCTCTATAATATGCATAAACAGAAAACAGAAATAAAGTGAGTATTTGATTTATTGGCCAAATCTAAAAAATGGCACCACCTGGTAAAAAATTATAAAAAAATAAATTTTGAAGCCTTGCCATCAGAATGAAAGTCTATTGACAAAAATTGCATAATTTTACACTTAAATGGCACTGTGATTAAAAATAGCAGTTTTAATGGGTTTAAATAGATTTATTAAAGGAAATGGGGGTGAAATAGTACAATTCCAATAAAAATACACCCCTGTGCAAAAATGTATGCACCTGGCAATAGCACAGGCAAAATTATTTAAAAAAAAAAAACAAAACTGAAAAGGACAAAAACATCCAAAAGGACGCACGAGGGTTAATGATTCTATGCCATGAACTTTAGATTTTTCACATACTTATATCCAGTGTTGAGTTGATCCTAACAGGCGTTCATCATCACAGTTGTAAACACGATGGCTTTCTTCTTTTGTGAATGAGTTTGGCGCACAGAATTTTTGTTTCCAGGCGGAACGTTAAAGAACGTGACACGTGTCTCCCGGAAATCCTGAAATCGAACCAATCTGATGACGACTTCGAACTCCTGAAGTGTTTCCAGCTAAGTGTGCCTTATGCATTAGATGTTTAGCCAACGTTTTGCGTGAGGCTACTTCCACACCACTAGGTGTCAGTATACGATAACTGCATATCAGTGCAAAATAAGCAAAAAATTACAATTCACCTTTTTTAAACACCTTTTTCGTATTATATAGACATACTTTAAGCTCCCTCCCAGTTTACCTGAAACAATTTATCGAAATCTATCTGCAAAAATGTCAAAATTACACTAAATGCTGTCATATACTGCATTCACGGCATGTCGTAATTACCAAAATTTTGAGATGACAACACAAGAGGTTCTTCTTGGAGCTGTTCACCTTCTCAGACATCCAAGTTCTTCTAGGATGTGAATGCTTTTTACAAGTTGGATATGCGTGAACGCAATTGCAATAAAATATATGCTGTGAACACAACATGAAGTCTTAAAGGGATAGCTCACGCAAAAATGATTTACTCACCCTCAAGCCATTCTAGATGTATATGACTTTCTTCTTTCAGATGAATACAACTGGAGTTATATTAAAGGGCACCTATTATGCCCCTTTTTACAAGATGTAATATTAATCTTATGGCTCTCCTAAATGTGCCTGTGAAGTTTCAGATGCAAATACAATACAGATTGTTTATTATGACGTGTTGAAAAGTGTCATTATTGGGGCGGGTCTAAAAAGTGCTGTTTTAGGGGTGTGTTCCCTTACATGAAAATGAGCTGCAACTTCCCGCCCAACTCCAGAAGCGGGCAGCGCCTAGACGTCTCTGTTTTGCGTATGGTAATAAACAGAGAAGAGAAGCAACATAAGCAAGCGTGAGAGGACTGCTGTTTTTACTGTACTTAAATGGAACAAATACACGATTTTTTACCAAGAGTTGCTAAACAATGAATCACGCGTGCAATCTGTGTATAGTTGATGACGATCACGAAAGTGTTCAGTTGCTTTCTTATGCGCTATGTTTTATCGGTTTCACTTTCGCTTTCTAAATCTATCACATTTAGCAAGGAGCCCCCCACTTTGGCGTGACACTAGTCCTGCTTGACGTAGAGGCAAAGTAATCTGTTTAACGCTGTTTAACATGGCAGGATTAGAATTTTGTTTGGTTTATAGAAAGGTTTTTTATTCTTCCTCGGCTGGGATCGTTTACACCTCATTTGGGATCATTTGAAGCTGCATTTAAACACCATAGCAGTCCATTATATGAAGAAAAATTCTGAAATGTTTTCCTCAAAAAAAAAAAAAAAAAATTCTGTACGACTGAAGAAAGAAGATATGAACATCCTGGATGACAAGGGGGTGAGTACATTATCTGTAAATTGTTGTTCTGGAAGTAGACTTCTCCTTTAAAAAAAAAAGACTGGATGTATTTTTATCATTCTAAGATGGCTGTGTACACACAATTCCAACACACATTTCTTTCCAGAGACCTTCTAAAAGTGGATTTTGCATAATAGGTGACCCTTACAAAATGTCCTGGCATTGAATGGGTGTTTAGATTTGAAAGTCCAGTAAAGTGCATAAATCCATCATAAAAAGAACTCCACATGGCTTTGGGGGGTTAATAAAGGCCTTTTGAAGTGAATCGAGGTGCTTGTATGAGAATAATATCCATATTTAAAACTTCGTAATCTCTAGCTTCCGTGCACACATTCACGAGAGAGTGCCGAATGACGTGAGACATAGGTGTAGCGTAAGCTACGGTGAGAATATGCTAGTCTCATGAGACCCAAGTTTTGTTTACAGCAAAGAAAAAACAGTCTCCTCTTAGCTTATATCAAAATCCGACATTTTTCTTACAAATTCTCATTTTGTACTTTTAATTCGTGGTCAATGTTATGCTCGCTCCACTATGCTCCCACGTTCACCTGTGTCCTACATCATCCGCTGGAACGCCACTCTCTACGACAGCTAGAGATTACATTTTTAGATACTATTCTTACACAAACGCATCGATTCACTTCAGAAGGCCTTTATTAACCTTTGGAGCTGTATGGAGCATGTTTTATGATAGATGGATGCACTTTATTGGACTTCATAATCTCAACACCCATTCACTGCCATTATAAAGCTTGGAAGAGCCAGAACTTTTTTTTTTTTAATAACTCCGATTGTATTCGTCTGAAAGTCATGTCATATACACCTAGGATCAAAATTGTCAAAGTAAATGTAATGTAAAATATAGCCATTTTATAAGACAGAAGTTGTACTAAATAAGATGTCAAATTAAGTAGCGTTTAAATCATCACAGTGCAGTTGGGTAAATTCCAGCTTAGAGGCTGAATGAGGTAGAAGTGGATCTCTGGCATTGTGCCTGTACCAGGGAAACCCTGAGTGGGGCACCTTGGCAGACCAGCTGTTGGCCGACTGGGCACAGGAAGTATTTTGGCTTCCCTTTAAAAAAAAATGATGGGTGGTTTCTGAAACGGAACAAAGTACTTAGGAATTTACCACATATAACGTTGGATTTACTTGCCTCGCCCGCGGCCATGTAGGCAATACTCTTACATTCACACGCTCCAGTGCACTGTGGGTAGGAAACACTTATCCTTTCCCAAACCAGTGGTCACTTCTCTTGCTTATCTCTTTTGAAAGTTTATGAAATTTCTGAGAACATCACTGATATTTATGCATTTTATAGAGCAAGTACTTAATACAGCTCGTTAAATTTGACATTTTTGATGAAAGCTTGCTAAATATCAGTGATTTTTATCAGCTTGATGAAACCGCGTGTTCTTCCGTGTGCCGAGGACACACTTTCCTCCACCAGCTCCAGTGTCAGAGCACAATAATAGCAACAACCACGTCAGTCAAAATAATTGCCGATGCTGAGGGCCAAAAGTTTGCTGAGCAAGAAATTATTTGTTTGACCGAGTGGAACAGTCACTTAGACAGAGTGGTCTACCTTATGTTGAGTCATACAGCCTTCAGGTTGTCTCCTTTTCTGTTCACTTCAGGCAAGTGAAGTGTTACAAAGTATTTTTGATGGCCGTGCTAAATGAGCTCCCATTGCTCCAGAATGCTTTACGAGACCGAGGGGTGTTATTGTGAATGTGTCTTAGATCTATAAAAATAATGCTAATCAGTGACATTAAGCCCTACAAGCTTTGAGATGTCACTGTGTTGGTACATGTTGGTGCATGAAATATGCAACAGGGGGGTCATTTAACGAAGGTTCACTTCTAGTTCAGTGGTCAGTATATCACAGAAATTTACAATGTTGTAACTATGAATTTTAAAAAAGAACACTGCTCTGGTTTTGTGTGTAAATTTAGAACTGTGATAAACTATGCTGTATCATACTGCGCTACACTGTATGTAATCATCACTGCACATAATATTTGCTGAGTCTCACTTAAAGGGATAGTTCACCCAAAAATGACAATTCTGTCATTAATTACTCACCCTCATGTCGTTCCAAACCCCTAAGACCTTTGTTCATCTTTGGAACACAAATTAAGATATGTTTGATGAAATCGGAGAGCTTTCTGACCCTGCATAGACAGCAACGCAACTGACACATTCAAGGCCCAGAAAGGTAGTAAGGACATTGTTACAATAGTCCATGTGAGATCAGTAACCATTGGTCTACCATAATACATTTAGATCATAATAACCACAGTTAAAACCTCACATATCCATCTTATTTTTCCTGTAAGAGTGAGCTTGGCTTCCAGTCTCATCCGTGTCCAGCTATTTTTAGCTGTACAAAACAAGCTTGTTTTGCTGCTTGATATTGCAAATTGGTGTGTCTTACCATATTATTTTAATGTTTAGCTTAGTTTTAGCTAATTATGAATACAGTGGTATGTAGTGCAAACAGTTTTACCATTTACTGCACGTTGGTATTCTTCTCATTATTTCTCTATAGCAGCTAATGAACCGGAAGTCTCGTCCATAGGCTTACTTCCGTGTTGAAGAATAAGGTGGATAGCGCCTCAATACCATGGTTTCTAGGTATTTGTACGAAAAAAGTTAGTCTAAATACATTAAGTGTAAAGCCACAAACACTAACTTAATCACAAAAAATCCTGTAATTATATTCCATTACTCCTTTAATATTCTTAGTACATGGTTAAATTAATAATAAAATAAATTCTATATGATTAGAGGGTTTGCACTTACGTCACGGTTTGATCAGTTACCCGGATGTGCCATGGGCCATATTGGCGATACTCAGATGTAAACAACAGCTTGGATTGCACGGTTAATATACGTGATACATTGTTCTGCTAATTTATGCTGTCTAAACCACAGAAAAAAAACATATGAAAGCTCCTAAATCATACAGAGAAGAATTTGGTAAACAGGAAGGGGCTAAATATTTTGACAAACAAAAATTAATAGGTGGTAAAGATACGTATAAGCAGTATTAATTAAGATATTAGCCTAATATTTCACCTACCTGACCAGAAATGATAAGAACAAACACGAACGCCAAGATTCTTGCCCTAGAAATCCTGGTTCATATTTTTCATGTCGCTTGGCGTTGTATCTACTCATGGGAAAAATTTAATTTGCTTTTGGTTTGCACACACCATTAGACTATGCAGCGCCCTCTGCTGGATGTTTTTTGTGTCACTCATGCAAATAAATCATTGCATAATGCTTTCCTCCATTTTCTGATACAACTGGATGTGTCAACCTGAGGATCTTTGCTGACTGACTTGCGTTGAAATTTGCTGACTGACTCAAGTTGAAATTTTTCAGTTGGCGCGGAAGATGCAATATCTTGTGTTCGTGGCAGTCTCGTCGGCCAATTCCCATTTTTTGCGTCGGCTGTCGCAAATTGGTGTCTATTCACGTCTTTGCATTGACTTTGTGTGTATCTACTCACGTGAATAGTTAAAATTACTTTTGGTATGCGCACACCATTAGACTGTGCAGCGCCCTCTGCTGAATGTTTTTTGTGTCACTCGCACAAATAAAATCATTGCGTAATGCTTTCCTCCATTTTCTGATACAACCGGACGTGTCAACCTGAGGTTCTTTGCTGATTGATTTACGCGACAATGCATCATACTAATTTTCCGCTCAAGCTGAAATGCGATATGGCGTGTTTATGGCTGTCACGTCCCCCAATTAGTTTTTCGCGTCGCCTGGCGTGAATTCACGTCTATTCGCATCTTTACATTGACTTTGTATGTGTCTACTCATGGGAATTATTAAATTTGCTTTTGATGTGCACACACCATTAGACTGTGCAGCGCCCTCTGCTGGATGTTTTTCGTTTCACTCACGCAATTGAAATCATTGCGTAAGGCTTTCCTCCATTTTTAGATACAACCGGACGTGTCAAACTGAGGTTCTTCACTGACTGGCCTGCGGGACAACGCATCATGCACATTTTCCGCTCAAGTTGAAATTGTTCAATTTACGCAGAAGATGCAATAATGTGTGTTTGTGGCAATTACGTTGCCCAATTCACGTTTTACAGTCGCCTGGTGCAAATTTGCGTCTATTCACGTCTTTGCATTGACTTTGTATGTATCTACTAATGGGAATAATTAAATTTGCTTTTGGTGTGCACACACCATTAGACTGTGCAGCGCCCTCTGCTGAATGTTTTTCATGTCACTCACGCAAATGAAATCATTGCGTAAGGCTTTCCTCCGTTTTCTGATACAACCAGATGTGTCAAACTGAGGTTCTCCACTGATTGGTTTGCGCAACAACGCATTTCCGCTCAAGTTGAAATTGTTCAATTTACGTGGAAGACGCGATATTGTGTGTCCGTGGCAAATGCTTCGGCAATTCACATTTTTCAGTCACCTGGTGCAAATTTGCGTCTATTCGGGTTTTTGCAGTTTCTTTGTATGTATCTACTCATGGGAATAATTAAATTTGCTTTTAGTGTGCACACACCATTAGATTGTGCAGTGCCCTCTGCTGGATGTTTTTCATGTCACTCACACAAATAAAATCATTGCATAATTTTTTTTTTTTAATTTGCATGTTCATGGCAGTCACGTCCCCCAATTTATGTTTTTCGTGTCCCCTGCCTCGAATTCGCGTCTATTTTCAAATATTCTCATCGCGTTATTGTTTTATTGGTATCATTTTACTTGTGTGAAAGATGCAATATTGTGTGTTCGTAGCAATCACATCACCCAGTTTGCATTTTTCGCATTGTCTAGTGTATCTATTCGCGTCTTTGCATTGACTTTGTATGTGTCTACGCGCGCAAATAATTAAATTCGCTTTTAGTATGCACACACCATTAGATTGTGCAGCGCCCTCTGCTGGATGTTTTCGTTTCACTCACGCAAATAAAATCATTGCGTAATGCAATTTTTCAATTTGCATGTTCATGGCAGTCAAGTCCCCCAATTTATGTTTTTCGTGTCTATTTTCAAATATTCTAATCGCATTATTGTTTTTTTGGTATCATTCAACTTGTGCGAAAGATGTGATATTGTGTGTTCGTAGCAACCGCATCGCCCAATTTGCGTTTTTCGCATCTCCTGGTGTGTCTATTCGCGTCTTTGCATTGACTTTGTATGTGTCTACACACGCAAATAATTAAATTCGCTTTTACTGTGCACACACCATTAGATTGTGCAGCGCCCTCTGCTGGATGTTTTTCGTTTCACTCACGCAAATAAAATCATTGCGTAATGCAGTTTTTCAATTTGCATGTTCATGGCAGTCGAGTCCCCCAATTTATGTTTTTCGTGCCTATTTTCAAATATTCTCATCGCATTATTGTTTTATTGGTATCATTCAACTTGTGCGAAACATGTGATATTGCGTGTTCGTAGCAACCACATCGCCCAATTTGCGTTTTTCGCATCTCCTGGTGTGTCTATTCGCATCTTTGCATTGACTTTGTATGTGTCTGCACGCGCAAATAATTAAATTCGCTTTTACTGTGCACACACCATTAGACTGTGCAGCGCCCTCTGCTGGTCAAAGCAAACACTTCTAAATTGTAACCTGTAGGCTCCACTTTTCAGTCTTTCTTGCCAGATTAAGGAGTATTTTTCTGCAGGGGGCTGTTTTGAACGCACAGTGTAATCAAGGACATTTCTGAAGACGGCTCCAAAGAACTGTCCCCGGAAAACATTGACAACTTTTCTGGCGCGCTGGAAAAGCACATCCTGTAATAACTGTACATTATGTATGATAGCATATGGAAAGCCAAGCCATTGAAGTAAATAGACTTAGCATCTCCTTTTAAGCTTCCAGCTCTTCTCTGCTGTCTGGAGGTGGGCTGAAAGCACTGTTGTCTTAGACCACGGTTTGATAGTCTCAGCTGGACACTAGGTAGTTGTGGCAGCTGCAGTGAAGCGTGGGAGCATATGGCTCGGAAAGTTACGGCTGGAGTCCAGCAATTACCACACCAGGGGGCTCTGTTACACCAGCACCAGCCATGGCCAAAGATAATGAGGCACATCTACAACAAACAGCACTTCTGCTTTAGGACATCCAAACATTCGTGCAACTCTCCCAGCTGGGCCCACAAGAAAGTGTCTGATTAAGTACAACAGAGCCAGAAAATCTGTAAACGCTACACGGGGAGAGCCGTTAAAGCGCCAAAGTTTGTTATAGCTGCTTGTTGGATGGAGCAAAGCTTTATTTTTTGGATCCACACCAGAGAATATCTTTTAAGCAGTCGGGTTTTAGGTTCAAGAGGGCGCCGGCGCACCGTCTGGGGAAGTGAGCAGAGATGAGCCGTTTCTGAATGTTGTGCCGGAGCTTTATGTTGCAGTCAGCACTTTTGATGAAAAGATACTCTTGCTGAGTATTTCTGAGGTGAATTCTCTGGAAGTCAAGTCTGGCAAATGGAATTTGCTTTTCTGAGGTACCCCAGGGTTTTGAGGTTTCTGTATACATTCATGTGTTGACAGCACCTTAGTGAGTTTAAGATGACGCTTTTCAATATGTGGGGATGCAAAAATGTGCTGGCTTTTACTTTCACTGACTCAATTTACTCTGAACTTCCACTTCTTCTTACTGCCTCATGCAATGATAGAAGAAATATGCATTTGCCTCTGGTTATACATGTTTAGTGGTTATTTTAGTATTGTTTATATACGATTACTGTATTTATTAGTACTTTCGATTTTATAGCTATTTTTTGATTAAGTTTTGCGTTATTTTACTTTGCAGTTTACATTTTTAGTCATTTTGTTATGTGATTTTATTTTAAATGTTTTTTTTTAAATAAATATTTCTATTTAGCTTTTATTTTTGTCAGGTTTAGTAATTTTAGTGCTTTATTATATTTACTCAATTTAGTAGCAATTACAACATTTCTAATCTTTATGTGCTTTTGTTATTTTCATTGTTTTTTTTTTTAATAAATATTTCTATTTAGCTTTTATTTTATTTCAGTTTTAGGTTTAGCAATTTTAGTACTTCATTATATTTATCTCATTTAGTAGCAATGGCAACATTTGTAATTTAAATTTTTAAAATTGTGATTTATATATTGATTTATAAACGTTTAGTGGTTATTATTTCAGTATTGTTTATGTATGATTATGATATTTATTAATACTTTGACTTTTATAGCTATTTTAATTATTACATTATTTTACTTTGTAGTTTACATTTTTAGTAATTGTATGTTCTTTTGTGATTTTAATTTTTTTAAATAAACATTTCTATTTACCTTTTATTTTATTTCAGTTTTAGGTTTAGTAATTTTAGTGCTTCATTATAGTTATTTAATTTAGTAGCATTGACAACATTTCTAATTTTTAAAAAAATAATTTTAGTGTGATTTACACATTAATTTATAAACGCTTATCGGTTATTATTTTAGGATTGTTTATGTATGATTATAATATTTATTAATACTTTAACTTATATAGCTATTTTTCTAGATTTCATTTTTTACAATATTTTACTTTGTAGTTTACATTTTTTGTGTAAATGTATGTACTTTTGTCATTTTCTATTTTTTTATAAATAAATATTTATATTTAGCTTTTATTTTATTTCAGTTTTAGGTTTAGTAATTTTAGTACTTCATTATATTTATTTAATTTAGTAGCAATGACAACATTAAAAACATTTTTGTGTGATTTTATATATTCATTTATAAACATTTAGTATTTAATATTTCAGTATTGTTTGTATATGATTATAATATTTATTAATACTTTCACTTTTATAGGTATCTAATCTTTTTATAATTTTCACTTTTATAGCTATTTTCCTAGATTTAATTAATTTTTTACATTATTTTAATTTGTATTTACATTACATTTTACATTTTTTTGTAATTTTATGTACTTTTGTCATTTTCATAGTTTTTTATTTCAGTTTTAGGTGTAGTAATTTTAGTGCTTCATTATATTTATTTAATGTAGTAACAACATTTCAAATGTAATTTTTTTTTTTTTATAATTTTAGTATGATTTATATATTCATTTATAAACGTTTAGTGGTTATGTTAGTATTGTTTATATATGATTAGAATATATATTAATACTTTCACTTTTATGGTTATTTTTTTTTTATAATTTTCACTTTTATAGCTATTTTTCCAGAATTAATTTTTACATTATTTGAATTTGTAGTTTACATTTTTTGTAATTTTATATGCTTTTGTCATCTTTTTTTTCAAATAAAAAAATCTATCTCGTTTTTATTTTTATTTCAGTTTTACGTTTAGTAATGTTAGTGTTTACGTTTACGTTACGTAATGTTACGTTTAGTAATTTAGTAGTAATGACAATTACTACTAAATTTTACTACATTACTACATGATTTCAAATGTTATTTTTTATATATAATTTCAGTGTGATTTTATATATTAATTTATAAAGATATATTTTAATATTGTTTTGTAAATGATTATAATATTTATTAACACTGTCATTTTTATAGCTATTTTTAATTTATTTTTTATAATTAATTTATATAATTTATAATACACACACACACACACACACACACACATATATATATATATATATATATATATATATATAATTTTAGTACTTCATCATATTTATTTCATTTAGAAGCAATGACAATATTTTAAATTTTGTTTGTTTGTTTGTTTTAAACTCTAATTTACATTTTTGTAAACTATTAAAAACACTGTATTTTATCTATTATAAGATATATATAAAAATAAAATAAAATATGTTAAATGTCAAAACATTTATTTTAATATAATATAAAATTAATTATAATTAAAATTATAATCAACTTAGCTATTTCTAAGACTATTTAAATACGGTAATAATGCTTTCACAAGAACATTTGCATTTTAAATAAACAAAATGCCAATATGTTTTTTCCTTTCAGTTAATAATTAATATTTAATAAAGTTGATACATTTTTACAGATATTTTGCCACTATATTAAAGAATAGTGCTTATAAGCAAATGCCTGCTTGAGAAACATTGCTAATAAAGTCACATTATTAGCAGGCTATACGCAACAAAACAGATAACAAGACTTTACGGGCCGGTTGTTGTGTGACATCTCAGCCGATCCCTGGAGGCGAGCGCATTTCACTCACACTTTGAAAACGCTGATTGGCTCTGGCAGTTTTCATCTTGTTCCTTTACTCCGTCGATTTCATTACGGCGAAGCGTTCGGAGCAACGTTCACATCCTCTGACAAGCGAGCTTCTGATTGGCCTCAGATAAAATCTTAATTCCCTCCCAGGATTTTATAGCTGGAGTCTCTCTGAGTGTGTGTTTGCGAATCTGTGCATTGCATTTGCAAGGGTGACGGATGCTCCCAAAGCCCGGAGGTGATTCATCTAAGGCCAACTGCTCATGGAGGAAGATTGACAGGCTTCCTCTCGCCCATGACAGATGGGCTGGTTTTAGCCATAGGAAATAGGCAGGCTGTGGATGCATATAGTGTTGGGAAAGCTAATATATTTTTCATTTGCCACTTTCTATGGACGGAGTACAAATTGCTTTCTATTCCCTTTTTTTGAAGCGTTTGAGGCATGTTTTTGTAGTCGTGAGAACTATTAGATAGGCGAGGTAAACTGTTATCTAAATAGCATGTAAATGAGCTAGTTTAAATGCTTGCTTTTATCTGTTTTTGGTGAGTTTGATGGTAGAGGTCCTGACTTCTTGATTGTATCCAGCAATTAAATTCGCTCAACAAATGCAATATTGTTTTTTGTTTTTAGTGACTACCACACAACATTGTCCCAAACTAGCCAGCTTTTATTAAATAACTGTTTCATTTGTGCTAATTTGCAACCTTATTTCCCATTTTGGTGATTTTCTTTTACTTGTAACTTTTATATTTTTAAATGTTATTGTGTCCAATTAATTTTCACACAATTGCATGGCTGTTTAGGGAAAATATCTGTAACGTGAAGATTTTATCCAGAGAAAATATTATTCAGAGAAAATTTTGCATACTACAAAAGCCCTGCTTCTGTTTACAAAAAAAATAAAATAAAAATTAAAGAATTACAATAAAATAAAATGTATCTTATAATAAACAAAATAATAAATACAATTTCATTTTAAAATAATTCAAACATTAATGTTAATAAGAAATGATATATTTATAGAAAATTAAATAAATGTTCCTAAAGCTAAAAATGAGTCTTTTTTTTTACTTTTTCAATTACTATTTTTTGCTAAAGAAAACCTTTATTATTGATCTTTATTATTATTATTATTATTATTATTATTATTATTTTACTATATACTACCATGAATGAAAAATTATAATAAAATTATAAATTATAATGTTTATTTGGAAGTTAAATATGAAGAAATGGGCTATTATTTTTTAACTGATACTTTTACTAATAATAATACAAATGCTAATAGTTGTTAACTAATGCTTTGTTTATACCTCCATGTACCTAATATTGTTGACCACTAACAATAACATACAATAAAATAAAATAATACATTTTAAAAATAAACAAAATAAAAAAAACGTAATTTTAAAATGCAATAAGTCAAACTTCGTAGTAATAGAAATTAATTAATTAAAATAATAATAATAATAATAAAACAGTAAAAATTAATTGAATTAAAAACGTTTATATGTTTTATTAATAAATTTTATTTGTTTTTTAAATTTTATTTCATTTTATCATTATTATTATTATTATTATTATTATTATTATTATTATTATTATTTATTGGATCATTTATTAATAGTATGCTATTGTAACTGGAAAAATGAAGAAAAAGAAGTATATAATATTTAATTAGGTCGACAAGTACAATAAAATTAAATTTTATACAATACAATTATTTTATATAATTAATAAAATACAATTACAATAAAAATACAATTTTCTAATTAATTCTATTATTATTATTTGAATTATTTATAAATATATATATACATATATATTTTTTTCATTGTATCCAATTTTATTATTATTATTATTATTATTATTTTGATATTTTACAAATAGTATGTTATATATATATTAGGTTGACAATATATATATGTATATATAATATATATGTATTACTATACTATATAATAATATATATACTTTATTACTATACTATATAATACTATATTGTACAATATAGTACAATATAGTATTTTAAAAATACATTTAAATTGCAATATAAAATTATAATAAAAAATAAATAAATATAGAAAATATAAATACATAAATAAATAAATAAATATATTTTCATAGTATTTTAAATATACATTTAAATTATGATATAAATTTATAATAAAAAATCAAAAAGATATATATAAATGATTAACAAATTATGAGTATTTTGTTACATATATAAATAAATGATTAATATTATATATATATATATATATATAATATATATATTATATATATATATATATATATATATATATATATATTATATTTGTGTGTGTGTGTGTGTGTGTTTTATTTGAAACACTTTTTCACTGACCATTTGTTAGAAAAAAAAAAAAAAGTCTCTCAGATTATTAATACCAAATATTATTCCAGTATAATTACAGAAAATTATACAATATTTAATTGTAAAATTCTCATTGTTTAATTGTAAAATTCTCACAAAAATATACATTTATTTGCAATAAATAAATAAATAAATAATAAAATGCCTAAGGTTGTTGACGCCTACTGCACACTGAAAATCCTGACATGAAAGTGATTTTCGATGAAATGTACTAAGATCATGTTTCTTTCTTCTTCTTCTCATTTCAAGCACAGTCATAAACGTGTTGGTAATTGACAGGTTTGTGATGGATGGGTCCGTCTTTTATCCTGCACGTCTTGTATAACCCCGGCTGTTTGGGGTGGAGGCGGATTTCTTTAATTGTCACGTATTTCTTACTCACATTGCCCAGCTTTTGCTTTGTATTTTATTTATTTATTTATTTATTTGTTTTTACCTCAACCAGAGGCTACATTTGTAAATGCCAGCCAAATACCACAGGTAGCTGTCTGCCGGCGTTCTGGCACATTCTGCGGGCTTGTAATGCGGCCAGTTCATTTCCATCCCGGGTTTGATTCTGCATTTCACAGACTCACCATCAGCTGTTTTCTCTGCACATCTTCCAAAGGCGTGTGATCAAAAAGAAGCGAGATGTGCAGCGACTTCTACACAGAATGGCTAATCACATAGAGCGCTTACCTCCGCCTGAGACTGCGGGATGTGACTTCATCCCATTTCCTCCAAGAAAGAGATTCATAAGGCTTTCAAATCTGAGTCAGGGATTCACATAAGAGGGTCATCGTATCCCTTTTTTTTTTTTCATCTCTCTCAAGTCCTCTTTCATTTATGCAGTGCTTGGTATGGTGCTGTATGTACTGTATGATGTGCAATGGCACATAGGTGACGGGCAGTAGAGATGCTACACAGTTATACTGCAGTAGATATATCTGAATGGCTTGTGTATCTATTTTTTTCCTCTTACTATGGTTTCAAACAAAATGCATCTGAATTTAAATTCATTAAGTGACAATGTGTTTTATTGTGGTGTTTTCGCTCTTTTGAACCATCTCAAAAACTGTGATTTTTAGTTTTTTAGGTTCACTAGCTTTTCTAACAATAGGCATTAGTTTAGGCATAGGCATTATATTTACATTTTTAAGATGATTTTATATAGTTTTTATTTTTATTTGTCTTTTATTTGCCAGACCCTTTAATTTGTGGTTCTTTATGGATAATTTATAAGTACTTCATTGTATATTTTGTATTTAATTTAATTTAATTTAATTTAATTTATTTAATTTAAATATTTACTTTTTATATATTATTTTATATTTTATTGTATTATATTGTATCATATTATATTATATTATATTATATTATTCTTGAATAATATAGGTTTTGTGATCACATATTAATTGCTTATTTTCATATTAGATTAATTTTTAGAATTTAAGTTTTAAAAGATTATTTTTTAACATAATTTATTTTATTTTCAAAAATATAATATATAATATTTCTAAGGTTCCTTTAAATAATATTTAAAATATATCATTTTCATTTCTGCAATTATGTAATTTATTTGTTTTTTAATATTTCATTTTATTATACACTGTTAATATATATTTTTCCCCAGACCCTTTAATTTGCTGGTTTCTTAAAAATAGGCATTATTTTAATATTTATTTTTGTAGATTTTAATTTTTATGGATAATTTATAAATATTTTATTTTATATTTTGTATTTTATTTTATTTTATTTTATTTTGAATACTTACTTTTTATATATTATTATATTATATTATATTACATTGTATGATATTGAATAATACTTTCAGGTTTTGTGATCACTCTAAAAACAGGCATTAGTTATTTTAATTGTTTATTATCAAATATGATCTATATTAGATTAGATTTTAGTATTTTATTATACACCGTTAATATATATATATATTATATATATATATATATATATATATATCATTTTTTTTTTTTTTTTGTTTGTTTGTTTGCTGGCTTATTAAAAATAGGCATTGTTTTATTTTGTAATTGTTAAGGATTATTTAGAAATAGTTTATTTTGTATTTCATTTTACTCACTTTTTATATATTATGTTATGTGTTGTTTAATTATATTTCATTTTAGTGATATTATTATAGTTTAATTTTATTTTACATTGAATATGAATTATTTGTGCTTTCAGGCCATTTGACCCTTAAATTCACTGGCTTATTAAAAAATAAACATTACTAATTTTAATATATATATATAAATATATATATTTTTAGATTTCAGTTAGTTAATAAATAAAATATAAATATAAATGTCTCTTAAATTTTTAATATTTATTTTTATTATACATTGAATGTTAATTAATTGTGCTTTTCAGACCCTTATCGAAAACAGGCATTATTTTAATATTTCTTTTTGTAGACTTACATTTTCATGGATAATTTATGAATAAGTATTTTATTTTATTTTATTTTATTTTGAATACTTACTATTTATAATATATTATTTTATATATTATATTGAATAATACTTTCAGGTTTTGTGATCACTCTAAAAACAGGCATTGCTTATTTTAATTGTTTATTTTCATATTAGATTAGATTTTAGTATTTAAAATGTACAATATTTTATAAATAAATACTTCTATTATTGTTTCATTTTCTTTTATTTTACACTGAATATTAATTATGCGTTTTCAGGTGTTATGACCCTTTAATTCGCAATTCTATTTTAATTACTCAGGTTAATATTCATTTTTCATTTTAAATTTGTTTTAATTTCATAACTAATTAACATTTTTATTATTTACAGATTTACAGATTCTTTTATTATTTAATCTTTTTTATATATTTATTTATTTTAAATGAAGATGTATTGGATTTTTAATATGAATTTCCAGTAAAATAGCTGTATTCTGAACTAGTCGCGATATAACGGTAGTGGCGACAATCGTGATATTTAAATAATGAAATATTGTTATCATGTTAATTAGGGGTGTCACAATAAGAATCAGTTCCCAGATGGAAGTTATTTAAAACACACAAATATGTTATTGTAAATTTTATGGGTGTGACTTCCGGGTCTCATCCGCGTCCAGCTACTTTTAGCTGTACAAAACAGCTCATTTTGCTGCTTGATATTGCAAATAGCTGTGTCTTACCATAGTATTTTAATGTATTATCTTAATTATGAACACTATGGTTTGTAGTGCAAACAATTTTACCGTTTACTGTTATTCTTCTCATTATTTCTTTATAGCAGCTGTAAGTCTCAACCATATAGGCTTACTTAAGGTGAACAGATCACAATATATCATTGTCCTGAATTATTGTTGCCACGATAATCATGCAGCAAAAAATCTTATATTCTGAACCATCACCCCTTTATGAAAAACAAAATTTTGGGTCATACCGTCCACCTCTAGTGCTCAGTCTCTTTATCTGAGTGTTTTTTTAGCATAGCTATACCTCAGATCTCCAGTCTCTGTGGATCAAACTCGCGGCTTCGTTCCCTGTGTGATAGCTCGTGTTTGGATAATTAGACAGCGAGGAAAGGCAGGAGAGGGACGTAACTTTACTGGAGTGTGCCGCCAGATACATTTTCTGACTGAATAAGTGTTATAGTTTACGGCATGGAAAAATATTAGCGGAGGACAAGAAGCTGACAATAAATCCTGCTCCATTAGGATCCTGTGGCCAGCCCGGGGTATTAGATCACGTTCAATGGGCCTCTTCGGTGACAAAAAGCATTTTTTTAAAGCTGGAAAAGTGGTGGGCAGAGATAATCCATCTAGCGACTACTGGAAGCGCATGAGAAATTGCTGTAGATGTGAGGACGGCAGTGTCTATAATCAAGTATTCATGAATTTAAGTATGCTTTTTTTGTCGTCTTTTGTTGTGCTTTGATTGTAGAAATTATCCTGGCGCCGCTGTTGGGATTAAAGCTTTTCAGCAGCACACGACGCCTCAAACGCTCTCGGAGGACAGCTAATGTAATGGAAATCTGTAGGTTGGAGTCAGAATAGGTGGTCATTACTAAAGATACAATTAACACCTGAACCAAATCAGTGAGTCATCGCAGGTAGCATGTGCTGCTATTATGATAAAGTTTTATTATATGTGAAACATAAAACCTGTTGTCTCATTTGTTACTAGTAGATGGTGTGCACATTATATAATGATTTTAAAGGGATAGCTTAACCAGAAATGACCATTCTGTCATCATTCGATCTTCTGATGAACACAAACAAAGATAAAAAACAACATAGCTTTGGAACAAGCTGAGGGAGAGCAAATGACAGATTTTCATTTTTTGGGTGAACTGTCTCTTTAAAGTTGGTTTTTGGAATATTCATTTTAAATATGCAATATATTTTTAAATATACAATACCATTAAAATCAGAAAGACTTATTAATTATTTTTGAAATAAGTCTCTTCTGTTCACCAAGCCTGCATTTACTGATAATAAACACAGTAATTAGTGTGAAATATTATTACAATTTTAAAAAACTGTTTTGTACTATAATATTTTTTAAATATTAAAATATATTTTATTTTTTATTTCACTTTATTTTATTTTATTATTAACATTTGTGCTGCTTCACATTTTTGTGGAAACAGTGATATTTTTTTTTCCAGGCTATTTTGATGAATAAAAATTTCAAAAGAACATTAATTTGAAATAGATTAAATAGAAATTTAAAATAACTTTTTGCACTTTAATATTTTTTTAAATATATATATATATATATATATATATATATAATTTTACTTTATATTATATTTCATTATATTATAAACAGTTGTGCATAGAAATCTTTTCTAACATAATGCGTCTTTACTGTCACTTTTGATCAATTTAATCTGTCCTTGCTGAATGAAAGTATTTCTTTTTCTTTAAAAATAAATAAATAATCTTACCAACCCCAAACTATAGGATATAATAAATAAATTACCAGCTTTATTTAGTTTTGCAATCAGAGCAGTATTTATCTGACACAAAAACAAACAGTTTTAAATTTTTCTTCCGAAATACACTTTTTGTATATTAAATTAAATTAAATATTAAATATTAAATATTAAAATAAATTAAAATAAATTAAATTAAAAATACAGTAATATTGGTTTGCAGTGACATATGGGTGAGTAAATGACTTATTAAAATAAGAAATTATTAAGTAAAATAAAAAAAAATAAATCTCAACACTTAACAAATCTAAGGCTGTTTATTTTATTTTATTTTATTTTATTATTTTATTTTATTTTGCATCAAATACAAAAAAAAATGTGTTTTCATGTTTTGCAATCACTCTAAAAACAGACATTACTTATTTTAATTGTGTAGTATTTTGATATTAGGTCAGATTTAGATTTACAACATTTTATAAATAGATATTTTCTATCTAAATATCTATTTTTTTTCACTTTTACTTTACATTGAATATTACTTATTTGTGTTAATTCTTAATTATTTGTATGTGTGTTGTGTTATTTATGACCCTTTAATTCACTGGCTTATTTAAAAATGGACATTATTTGTTTATTTATTTAAATGGATTTTATGTAATTTTGATTAATATAATAATTAAAATCATTCAGTATTTTTAAAATACTTTAAATGTAGTTTACTTTAAATATTTAAATATTTAATTTTATTGTGCATTTAATGTAAATTGTGTTTTTAGATGTTATGACACTTTAATTAACTGGTTTATTTAAAAAATTGCATTACTTGGGTTAATATAGATTTTTTTTTTAAAATATGTTTAGTATTTTTTTTTATTATTATTATTTAATCATTTCATTTTTTAAATAAAAATATATTCTGAACCATCACCTCTATATAAAAGTAATTTTTTAAATTTTTTTTATTATTTATTTATTTATTTTTGGTAGTAGCTAACTCAAGTCTGTGGAACACTAAACAATGCTAAACTACGTATTTATTTATTTATTTATTGTAGACTTTAGGTTTAAGAATCATTTATTGAACAGACCTAAACATCTTGTTCTAAAGAGGTTGAGAAGCACAGAATAATAATGAACTATTATTAAACAATTAATTTTTGTACTCTTCACAGATGTGAAGAAAAATCAGCTTTAGTTAGCTTTAGTCAGCATAGTTTTTTTTTTTTTTTTTTTTTTTCCCCAGCTCAGTTTCTGACTGGCATGAAAGTAATAATTCAGGCTCAGCCAACTGTTTTAGGTTTCCAAATGAGAAGAAAACTATTTAAACGACTGAAAAGGCAAATTATAATGCTGTTCACAGCCTGTAGCCAGCCTGGCTGCAAACAATCTCTCCATCATTCCCATTAACTCTCAGCTAACCCGGACCCCTCAGGATGTTACATCCCGTGTATCTGCATCCTTTACCCAACGCTAATTGCAAATATCCTATTTCAGTCAACCCGAAAAATAAAGTTTGACTATTGCCGCTCCACTCCAAATTCCTGTGCGTGTGCCCAGGGGGCGACTTATGCTAATGCCATCGCTAAATCGACAGCATTGCCTTTGAGAGCACAAATCCTGTTTGCTTCTTCATGCTGACAGAATCTGAGTGAGATGTGCTTGTCCTCGAGGCCTTTGGCTCATTATAATCCACTTAAACAAATTCACTCATTTGGGGTATCAGAATTAGTATGATCGTCGCTATCTTCAGTAATTAAAGCATTGTGTCATCTTTTTTTGGGGATGAGGTTATCTGCGGCACTGCCGTTTGATGTCAAAATCACATTTCAGGTGAATAAACATCTTCCTGTGGCAGCGTGTTGATAACGGATGCAGGGATTTAATTTATCAAATAATAAACATAAAATCTTTTTGCGACTGCATCACAATGCATTTAACTTCCGTTATGTGAGATACAAAGCCACAAAAGATCACGATCACTTTAAAATGTGTCTTTGCATACTTCTTTTTCACTAAATGCGACGCTGCTGATGTAGAGAAATCCCATCTCACATTATATGGCTAAATTGTGCATTAATTCCAATTTGTAGTGATCCGCTACTGAGGAAAAAATGGTTAATATGATTACAAACATTAAGGTTTTGCAAGAAAAAGAAAACATGGTCAGCACAGAGGCAGATTTTGTGATTGATTTTGTTGGCTGGGATTCTTGTAATATTGTCATCTCGTCTTGCGGCCATGAAAAGTGGCCCTCATTGCTTGGCTTCTTGCTGTAATTTGAATTCGGTGGTGTTTGCGTAATAACTTATGCCCTAGGGTGAATCTACAGTTTGTTTTATTCATTTGCTGTAATGCACTGACTTCTGAGCTTTTTCTGCATCTTGTAGTGATGTTCTTTTTGCAGATATCCATAATGTTGAATAAGCAGTCTGTGCTATTGAATGAGCGCCGTCCCTTGATAATCTGTTTGGTCTGGATCGATACGATATGAAATGGCTTATTCTAACCGGGTGTCTTGTACTCTGCTGATTATGTCAGGTATATGTTAATAAGGGACAGAGATATAAATTCGTAATTCTGAGGGGGAAAAAGACAGTATTGCAGATGTAAATATAGATTTCTGACTGTTTTCTCAGAATTTAGAGTTTATATCTCACAAGTATGACTTTTTTAAAATCTGAATTTAGTTTATATCTCACAATTCTGCCTTTTTTCTCTGAATTTTGAGTTTATATCTCACAAGTATGACTTTTTTTATCTGAATTTAGTTTATATCTCACAATTCTGGCTTTTTTTCTCTGAATTTTTAGTTTATATCTCACAATTCTGACTTTTTAAATCTTAATTTGTGAATTTTCTCTGATTTTTGTTTATATCACAATTCTTTTTTTCTCTAAATTCCAAGTTTATCTCACAATTCTGACTTCTTTCTCTGAATTTTGAGTTTACATCTCACAAGTATGACTTTTTTTTATCTGAATTTGTTTTATATCTAACAATTCTTGCTTTTTTCTCTGAATTTTGAGTTTATATCAAAATTCTGACTTTTTAAATCTAAATTTGTGAATTTTCTCTGATTTTTGTTTATATCACAATTCTTTTTTTTTTAAATTCCAAGTTTATCTCAAAATTCTGACTTTTTTTCTCTGAATTTTGAATTTATATCTCACAGGTATGACTTTTTTTTTTATCTGAATTTAGTTTATATCTCACAATTCTGACTTTTTTCTCTAAATTCAGAATTTATATTTCACAATTCTGAATTTTTTCTCTGAATTTTGAGTTTATATATCACAATTCTGACTTTTTGTCTAAATTCAGAGTTTATATCTAGCAATTCTTACTTTTTTTCTCAGAATTGCAAGTTTATATGAAAAAATTAATTGTGAGTTATAAAAGTAGTCACAAGTATCACAATTTTAGCTTTTTTTTTTCCTCTAAATTCTGAGTTTATATCTCATAATTCAGACTTTTCCCTGCAAATTCAGAGTTTATCTCAAAATTCTGACTTTTTTTCTCTGGATTTTGAGTTTATATCTCACAATTCTGTTTTTTTTTTTATCTAAATTCAGTTTATCTCTCACTTTTTTTACTTATTTTCATCTAAATTCAGTGTATAACTCACAATTCTCACTTTTCCCCCCTCTAAATTCTGAGTTTTTTCTCTAAATTTAGAGTTTACATCTCAATTCTGACTTTTTTTCTCTAAATTCAGTTTGTATCAGACAATGCTGACTTTTTTCCTCTAAATTCAGAGTTTATATTTCAATTCTGAGTTATTTTTTCTAAATTCAGTTTATTTCTTACAATTCTGACTTTATCTAAATTCAGTCACAATTCTGTTTTTTTCCCCTTTAAATTCAGTTTATTTCTTGCAGTTCTGACTTTTATTTAATCTAAATTCATAGTTTATATCTCACAGTTCTGCCATTTTTAATCTAAATTTAGTTTATATCTCACAATTCTGTCTTTTTTCCCCTCTAAATTGTTTATATCTCACAATGCTGACTTTTTTCTCTGAATTTTGAGATATCTTGCAATTCTGACTTTTTCTCGCAAATGCAAGTTTATATTCCAGTTTATATCTCTGAGTTTTTTCTCAGAATTTCAAGTTTATATAAATAAATAAAAAATCTGAATTGTGAGATAAAAGTTGCAGTTATTTTATTGTATTTATTCATTTATTTAACCAAGCTTCCATATTGAAGTGAATGTTTAAAGAAGTAATAATAATAAAAAATTTAAATTGTGTTCTAGCTGTTTTTGGTTCAATAATGAAAGTCAGTGGAGTCCAAAACAACACTGGACCCTTTTACTTTCATCTCTTAAAAATGAAGATTCAAAAAGTGGGTTTTCATAGTGATGCCATAAAAGAACCACTTTTGGTTCCCAAACAAAACCCTTCACTGAACATTTCATAAAAGAACCATTTTTTTCTTAGTGTAAAGAACTTTTCAATAATCTGAAGAACCCATTTTTAGAACAAAAGTTTCCATGGAAGTTAAAGGTTGATCATGGAAACCACTGATAAAAATCTTCATTTTTTTAGAATACGGACGTAAAAAGCACAGAATATCTTCTTTTGTCTCTTATAAATCACTAGACACCAGTGACTTGAAATAACCATACACCTGCTAAAAAAAAAAAGAGAGAGAGCTTCAGATCGAGAAGACATCAAATCTCTGAGGAAAACGGAGCGTGAACAAATGTATCACAGCTCTGGTGTTATAACATTATCGACGATGTAGGCAAACACGCTTCTCCTCGGACTGAACATTCAGTTCTCTACCATCTTTTTGTTTCATCTTATCCTGCCCAAAGCGGGCTTTCACTTCCATTTACTTCAGAAGCGTTCTGCCTAAGCAAACAGCGTTTATCAGCTTGAAGGGCCACGATATCTCTTCGAGCGGAACATTAGCGGATATATTTGTCCCATCTCCAGACGCCACCGTTCTGTCACTTTCGGTCTCGCTGGTCTCAGCGCAGCTGATTTAAAGATGGCTGCAATACGTCAATGATGCCACAAGTCCAGGCCCTAGCCCTTTGAAAAATTCAGCCGTGTGTACGGCAGGTGCACGCTTGCTTTTATGCGCTCGGGGTGCGAGACACGGGCACCAGCGAAAGCATGATTCCACACTTCAGCTAAGACAGCGGTCTCTGGAGAGCGGCGCTCTTTCAGGCAGAGGTGTGAGGCTGAAAATGGCACACAAATGGCAGTTCGCACATGCTGCGTGTTTGAGCGCCACACAAGCAGGCCGACCGAGCCAGAGTGAGAATTGCATCGCAAACTCCCGAGAATCGGCAGGAGTAGTTGGGGGTTTCTTGTGGATTCAGTCACAGTGGGAGTGTAATTTTAGAATGAAAGGCTGTGGGATGACAATGCGTGCGAGAATGATCTACCTCGCCCATGCAATATCTCCGGCTTTGCTCGGTCGAGGCTTATCTAAATCCACTGCTTGGTCTTCTTTACAGCGGCCTTTAGATAAGGTGTCATCATATCAATTTTAATCTGTATTAAGGAGCTGAAGTGAGTCAAATGTCATTGCGTTCATATACCTGAAATATAGAACACTTCTTTGTTTTTTTATAGGCCTATATTTTACAAAATAATTATAATGTCAGTAAAAATGTGTCTGTCACTGTCAAGTATGTCACTTAATTGAAGTCAAACATAAAATAAACTTGTTTCTAGGCCTGTCTGTGCATTATGGCAGATTGGGAGTGGCCACAGGCTTTGCTCATGAATATTTAATGAGTAGCCTCAGGCAAGGAATAAAGGCTTAAGTGGACTAAAAATAGTTGTTGGTGGTCATTAATAGGGGTCATAATGGTGTTTACAGATCTTTTAGTGGAATTTATTCTGTTTAATATTAAATTTTGATGTTTGATATCCGTCTTCATGGTGGTTCTTTCTAACTCAGCTGAATCTCTACTGATTAAATGTTCAGTATATTAAAGCACACTATGTGCATTTCAGTCAGTTTAAGTCAAACTGAAAAATTTGGTTGTTTCAAACTGTTTTTAGCAAAGTAATGTCCGAGTGGCCATTGCCGTTTGCTCATGAATATGTAATTAGAATTAATTTTGTATGTGTGTCTGGTCTGTCCTCCACAGGTATTAAGGTACTTACAAATTAATGTATATATTTAAGAGAAATATGTTATCTTTATTTATATATATAATATAAATTATATACAAATTATAATAAATACATATATTGTAAACATTTCTTAAATATATACATGAATGTGTTTGTATTTATATATACAAAATAATTACACACAGTACACACACATACATCAGGCAAACTCTTTTGTGTATGCAGTTAATCACGATTAATCGTTTGACAAAATTATGTCAATTAATTGAAGTCAAACATTAAATTAACTTGTCTGTCATAACGTCATTACGGCAGAGAGGGAGTGAACACTGGCGTTTGCTCATGAATATGTAATTGGTTAATTAAATTTTGGAAAATAATCGTAAGTTATTGTTTTGTTTTTTTTTTATCTGTTTTTAACCAAACTAAAATTAAGTTGTTTCTAGGTATATCTGTGCATTATGCATAGTGGGAGTGTGCCTTCATGAATACTTAATGAGGAGCCACAGTCAAGGAATAGGGGCTTAGAAGCGCTAAACTTAGTTGTTGTTTGTAATTAATAAGGTCATAATTGTGTTTTACATGCCTTTTAAGTGGCATTTATGCTGTTTAATATTAAATTAATAATATTAAATCAAGTTCTATCAGCCTGTCAATTAATGAACGTTGAAGAGAAAAAATAGAGTTGTTTTAAGTCCTGTCTGTGCATTATGGTGTAGGAGTGGCCACTGGCTTTTGCTCATGAATATTTAATTAGCCAACCCAGGATATGAATAAGGGTTTAAAAGGGCTATAAATAATTGTTGTTGGTAATTAATAGGGTCAGCTGAATCTCTACTGATCAAAAGTTTAGTACATTAAAGCACACTTTCAAGCTCTACCAGCATGTCAATCAGTTAAATTCAAAAATAAAAATATGGTTGCTTCAAATGTAAATACTGTATACTATGGCAGAGTGGGAGTGGCCACTGGCTTTTGCTCATGAATAATTCAGTAGTCACTCCAGGAAAGGAATAAGGGCTTAAAAGGACTATAAATAGTTGTTGTTGGCAATATAGGCTCATAATTGTGTTTTACATGTCTTTTAAGTACCATTTATGCTGTTTAATATTAAATTATGATGCTTTATTTGGCTGTTTTATTATCTTCATGGTGGTTCTTTGCAACTCAGTATCTATGCTACTGATCAGATGTTCAGTATATTTAAGCACACTTTCAAGTTCTATCAGCTTATCAATTAATAAAAATCAAATAGGAGTGTCTTTATTTGCAACTGGCTTTTGCTCATGAATATTTAATTAGTGACACAGGGAAAGAAATAAGGGCTTAAAAAGACTATAAATAGTTTTTTGGTGGTGCTTGTTAGGGGTTATAAATGTGTTTAAATCTTGTATATGTTGTTTATTAATACATTTAAAAATTTAAAAATATAAAATGTATTATTAAACAGCTGTTTTAAGCTGTTTTTAACAAAGTTCTGTCAAATAATTGAAGTCATCAAATGAACTTGTTGTTATTCCTGTCTGTTCATTATGGCAGAGTGGGAGTGAACACTGGCATTTGCTCATGAATATGTAATTGTTTAATTAAATGTATGTGTGTGTGTGTGTGTGTGTGTGTGTGTGTGTGTGGTCCGCAACTGAAACTCTACGATACTGATCAAATATCCAGTATATGAAAGCACACTTTCAAAGTCTATCAGCCTGTCAATTAATGAAAGTCAAACAGAAAAATGAAGCTGTTTCAAGTCCTATGTGTGCATTATGGTGTAGTGGGAGTGGCCATTGGCTTTTGCTCATGAATATTTAAATAATCACCCCAGGAAAGGAATAAGGGCTTAAAAGGACTATAAATTGTTGTTGTTGGTAATTAATAGGGACATAATTGTGTTTTACACATCTTTTAAGTGGCATTAATGCTGTTTAATATTAAATTATGATGTTTTATTTGACATCCATCTTTGTGGCATTCTTTCTAACTCAGCTGAATCTCTACAGTACTGATTAAATATACAGAATCTGATCAAATTAATCAAAGTCAAACTGAAAAATGAGGTTGTTTCAAGACGTATGTGCGCTTGAATTGTGCATTATGCCAGAGTGGGAGTGGCCACTGGCTTTTGCTTATGAATATGTAATTCGCTGCCCTCGGAAAGGAAAGGGGCTGTAAATAATTGTTTTTGGTAATTACTATGGGTCATAATTGTGTTTTACACACATTTTAAGTGACATTTATGCTGTTTAATATTAAATGATGGTGTTTTTCTTGATATCCATCTTTATGTTGGTTCTTTCTACCTCAGGTGAATCGCTACAGTATTGCTCAAATGTTCAGTATAATAAAGCAAGCTCTATCAGCCTGTCAGTTAATTAAAATCAAACAGAAAAATGTTGTTTCTTGTCTGTAAACTAAGATGTAGTGGGAGTGGCCACTGGTGTTTGCTCATGAATATTTAATTAGTGACCCCAGGAAAGGAATAATGGCTTAAAAAGAATATAAATAATTGTTGTTGGTGATTATTAGGGGTTATAAATGTGTTTAGGTCTTTTTTTAGATGTTTAATATTTAATTATGATGTTTCATTTGTTCCTTCCAACTCGAATCTCTACTGATCAAATGTAGAGTATATTAAAGCACATTTATTACACATCTAGCTCTACCAGCATCTAAAAGAAAAGCAAATTCAAGGCTAATCCTGAATCTTGTCACTTTTCTTAGCCATGTTGCTTTAAAATGCAAACTAGTATGATAAAACATGAAATATCAGACCCTTTTGGGTTGAAATAAATGTCTGTAATCAAATTAGATCTGCTCACTTTACTTCATATAATCAATGTTTATACATCTAAAAACTGCGGCAACTGCTACTCAATGGCTGTGACCTATTATTAATGCTTTTGAATGTCACATTGTGACAAATTAGATAGACCGACATACGTAATTCATACACATATATCAGTTCAGTCATCATGATTTCATCTTCCTGTGGCCAGACCAGAGGAAGAAGATGATGACATCTGTCTGTCAGACAAATAACTCTGACATTTGCACAACTTCCTCTAGGTACCCCAGATCAAACAGCAGTAGCCGTGCATGAAGCCAACCTGAGAGACATCAGGATTGCTAAATAAATATCACCTCGGTAGACAAAACCTGCTCCGCGGCTCCCATTGTGGCATGGTATTAAGACCATGAACCTGATGCACATTTACATACAGCTTAGCAGCCAAATCTGATGTAATTTAATCAAATCCTGTTAAAAATGAATCCGTAATGCCTCCCGCAGGTCAATAATTCAGTCACGTTAAGTCACGTGACTTTTTTGTTGCGCCCACCATCTTTAGGATCTTGCGTAGCTTCTCCTTGGTGATCGGAAACCAAAATAACACTTCACCAACAATGAAAAACAATGTTTTTTTTTTTTTTTTTTAATAGATACATTAGGATTATATCCTTATTTACTGTTAAGCGAACTGCTCACTCCACTAAAGTTTAGTGAGAACGTACCATTTTGACCTCAAAATACACAATCCCTCTCCATACACTTGGGCCAGTTTCAGGTAAATTCTCACCTGCCAGAGACTTGCCCATCTGCCGCACCCGGCCTGAATATCTGTGTACTCAGTGCCAGATTCTGGACCCAATCAATATGAGACAGCCGTAATTTACCGACAGCGCCGCATCTGTCCAAGCTGGTGTTCTACCGAAATCCGACCCCCCGTGAAAATCTTACCCCCTCGCATGCACGCGCCTCTCACATTAATACGCAGTGCAGCGACTTTAGACGCATTTCGTCCGGCTTTTCCGGCTAAGCGAAAGCATTCAAACAGTAAGTTCAAAACAGCTCTAAAGCAGAGAATAGTGACTTGTCACAGATCAAAAACATCTCGTTGATTTATAAGCTTTAGGTGGAGTATAACGAAAGTCATCTGGCAAATCAGCAGTCTCACACGCGAAATGTACATTATTAACAAATTAACATTTAGAACTTCTATTGTGAACTGGCTAAAATAAACTACTAAAACGTAAAAATGCATCTATGCTTACGAGAAATATTTAATCAAAATGAACCCATACATCCACATCTCTTGATAAATAATCCATTGTTATTTGCTGTTATCACAGCACACAGCACAGCAGATGGAACTGCAATGTGGTCCTACAAATGGCGGCCGCACCACTTTGTGACTTCACATGAAATCCATGAATAGGGACTTTAAAGGGGGAGTCCACTTCCAGAACAACAATTTACAAATAATTTACTCACCTCCTTGTCATCCAAGATGTTTATGTCTTTCTGTCTTCAGTTGTAAAGAAATTATGGTTTTTGAGGAAAACATTTCAGGATTTTTCTCCATATAATGGACTTCATTGGTGCCCCGATTTTGAACTTCCAAAATGTAGTTTAAATGCAGCTTTAAACTATCCCAGCTGAGGAAGAAGGGTCTTATCTAGCGAATTGATCGGTCATTTTTTTCTAAAAATAAAAATTTGTATACTTTTTAAGCACAAAAGCTCGTGTAGCACAGGCTCTGGGATGCGCGTCCACAATGCTACGAATTAGTGATGGGTCGTTCTTGAACGATTCATTCATTTTGAACGAATCTTTAATCTGGCTCGGGAAGAACGAGTCATCTCAGGGAGTGATTCATTCAGTCACGCATGCGCAACATCCTATTAGGTTCTGTACTGGAATTAGTTCATCTGTTTCGGGTCTTTGGGTTTTTCGAGACGTTCGTTCATCTTATGGGGCTGTCACGTGATGAACGAACGACTCAAACCCGAAGAATCGAGAGATGAACTAATCGATTCTTTTTCCGGCTCACACTGCATTGGTTAAGTTTATGGGTCTGTCACGTGATGAACGAACAACTGAAACCCGAAAACTTGTCAGTTAAGAGGTGAGGTGAGCTCATCAGGTAAACAATGAATTAATCTTTTCTGTTTCTTATAGCATTATAGTTTTGTCTTGTTTGTGTGATCAACGTTTGTGTAAGCAGTAGATGTGTTAGGGAAGTAACACGTAACATTTTAATTATATTTTGCCAAAAATGACTCGAAAAAAAGATTCATTCATTTTGCTGAACGAGGCTCAAAGGTCCGAGTCGGTAAAATGATCTGAACTTCCCATCACTACTACAAATCGCGTCTAAGTTCATCGTCTGTGTACTCCGGCTCAAAAAGGTAGAGTATGGTGAAGAACTTAGAGCTTACTTTCTCCTACAACTTCAGAATCGTCCGACATCGTTGTACCTTTTTGTTTGTAAACAGCGTTTGACTTACTTGCACTTTCTTAGTCTTTGCGCGTTCGCTTTGTAAACACCTTGTCTGTAGTTCCGCCTACGTTCTGCATGACCTTTTGATGTGATTCAATAGTATGTAGCTCCGTGAATGCACATCCCAGAGCCTGTGCTACACAAGCTTTTGTGCTTAAAAAGTATACAAATTGTTATTTTCCAAAAAAAATGACAGATCGTTTCGCTAGATAAGACTGCATTTAAACTACATTTTGGAAGCTTAGAATCGGGGCACCAATGAAGTCCATTATATGGAGAAAAATCCTGAAATGTTTTCCTCAAAAAACAATTTCTTTTACGACTGAAGAAAGAAAGACATGAACATCTTGGATGACAAGGGGGTGAGTACATTATTTGTGAATTGTTGTTCTGGAAGTGGACTTCTCCTTTAAAGTCCCTAATAGCGCTATGGGAAGTATGCTAACATAATGCTACATGCTAACACCATTATGTTTTTAAAGCACACAGTTGTTTCTAAATGCACCACAGTGTATAATTCATGTTATAGAACAAAATGGGAAAGTTTCCACAAGAAATTTTAACCACAGATTTTATTTTTCCCTCAGGGACTTCCTGAGGGAAACTCATGCTAATGCTAATGCTAATTCTTTTCTCTATAAGCTGAGCTACTTTGTTAGCAACTCGTAGCTCTGCACCCTTATATGAAACATCCTTTGAGGATGGCGAATACATAATTATGGCATGTGTGCACTTTTGTGTGTTGAAAAAGGCCAAGGAGGGAAAATGAAAGAGTGAATGATTAAGCGCAAACATCCCTCACTATGCAGCAATTTGTGTCCACTTCTCTTTCAGGCAGAGTTTTAAATAAAGGTCTTCGGAGAGGTTAATTAGTATTGTCTGAATGTAATCTATCAGCAGCAAGTGCTTTTCTCGATTTGACAGCTCCATAATGGAGGCAAACACTGATGACTGTGTGCTTTGTTTCATAGAGATTATAAAGATAACGACAGGTAAACAAAATGCTTTAATATTCAGGTATGAGGCTTTGAAATTGCACATCATTCAATTTTGTTGGTATGTAGATGCGAATAATTCAAAGAGCCATGAACAACGTAGATATTGGTGTGTTTTTGTAGCTTCCCACGCTACAAGCTACTCATAACTCAGTATGATTAATAGTAGTAAAGCTAGAGTTAGTAAAATATAAGATAAAAATATTAGATGAAAAACTTTTGATAAATTTTATAACTTATTTACTTATTTTATAACTTATTAAATATTTAAAATGAAGTACTAAGATTACCAGAAATAATAGTAATATTGCTAAATAGAAATAAAAATAAAGTATAAAATAAACATGAATAAAATAATTACTAAATATAAATGAAAAATTAAAATGTAAAACTAAACACTAATTCACAATATTAATAAATACTATAATATACTGAAAATGGAAACCTTGCCTATTTGGCAACTGAGTGAAATAAATAATGTCAGTTGAAACACTAAAATGGCTAAAATTTTAATTGAAATGAATGAATGAATGAATGAATAATACAAAAAAAAAAAAAAAAAAAAAAAAAGCCTGTTTGGCAGCTGAGCAAATAAACTGAAGTACTAAAATAGCAAAAATTAAAGCTGAAATAAAAATTGATCTAAACAAACAAACAAATTAAGCACACAACGAATTTACTAACCTAAAATATAGCAATAAAATCAATTTCAAAATAATATATTAAAAAATACTAAAGCAACACTGCATTAGATATAATTTATATTTGCAATCATCAATATTTTATAAAGCTAAATGGAAAAAAAACACTAATAAAATAATTGTTAAATTTAAAATGAAAATGTAAAACTAAATATTACTTCAACCTAATAATTACTATAATATACAAAAAAAGAAAAAAAAATGAAACCTTGCCTTTTCGGCAACTGAATGAAATAAATAATGCAAATTACAGTTCCAAAAATAGCAAAATATAGCAAAATATTTTAAACTGAAATAAAAATTAAGCTAAACAAACAAATAAATAATAAAAATAACAAAAGCACACAATGAAATGACTAAAATTAAAATATAGAAATAAAATCTATTTCAAAATATTAATAAATAATAAATAAATAAAATAACGCTGTATTAGATATCATTTCTATCTGCAATCGTCAACATTTAATGAAGCTAAATACTACAAACATACCTTTTTAAAAAGTCTTTTAATGTTTAATGTTTAATTTTTGTAATAATTTATTTATTTTATACATTTATTTTTTAATTGTTGTATATTGTTATTGCATTCTCTGTAGCACTTTGAGATTTTCTTTAAAATGTAAAGTGCTTTATAACTAAAATGTATTATTATTATTATTATTATTATTATTATTACAAACAAAATACTAATTAAATAATTACTACATTTAAAATGAAAATGTAAAACTAAAGGCTAATTCAAAATAATGTTAATTACTGTAATATACAAAAAAAAAAAACAAATTGAAACCTTGCCTATTTGGCGAAAAAATAAACTAATGATATAGAATGAAATAAATAATGCGAATTGAAAATGTAAAATGTAAAACTAAATACTATTTAAAAATATAAATAATTACTATACTATACAAAAAAAAAAATAAACCTTGCTTTTTTGGCAACTGAATAAAATAAATACTGAAAACTGAAGTGCTAAAAAGCAAACATTTAAACTGAAATAAAAATTAAACTAAACAAACAAACAAATAAATAACCACACAATGAAATTACTAAAACTAAAATATAGAAATCAAATCCATTTCAAAACATTTCTAAATAAGACTAAAATAACACTGTGTTAGATGTAACTTCACTTTGATTCACTTTTATATATTTATATATATAAATAAACTATTCGTATAAAAATGTTATCTATTCTAATTCTAATATAAATAGTATCTAAACATTCAGCAATATACTTTGGTTAATGCTATACAATATGTTTTTATACTTACAAGGAATGCTTTAATCAGTAGTTTAATATCATACTGTTGTTCAGTAAAATGCATTATGATTTATGGGAATAAAGTTCATGGCTTCATTAAACAAACCAAGTACTTTTTTGTTGCATCTTGCACTTTATACCAACTTTCAAGTACACTTAAATTCATAAAATATTGTAACAGAATTGTGATTAATCTCAGAACTGGCTGATTTGGTTCAAGGCTTTAATGAAGAATGTTTGAAATCCTCATAGTTCAAATGAATAGTGAAAAATACTGATGAATAGTAAAAAATGAGTAGTGGCAATTCTATAACCAAGGTCAGTGAGAATGTGGGCGATCGCTGTTGGAGCAAAACGACTAATAAGTCTCTTCCTGTTGTAGGTACAGTATATCCGTAAGACCGAGTGTAATATCTGTATGTGGTCTATTCGTTTGAAGCAGCAGAGTACTTTGTAGGTAATATGAAGTACAAAACTCATGCTGCATCCCTTGAGAAATCGTCAAAATCCCATAGACTTTCTTCCGCTTCCTTACACTCATTCTGCGTCTCTCAGACACAAGACGCCCGAGACGTCTGAAGATGACAGTAGCGCTCTGAATTAACGTATGATGTGTCCCTCACACTCATTGCAGGCCTGGAAAAGCAGAGCACAGACAGTAAAATGATCCTGCCATCTGCACAAGCGTCAGTTGTAGCTGATGCTGCAATCATGTGTTGCAATTGTTTTAAATCATCTTTGTGCTCTTGAACTTTTGAAACTTTCTCATAAATCCAGTACAATGAAAAGTCTGATATTGTAGACGCTTTAAGTTTTCCTTCCCTGCATCACACTGTAAAAAACGTACAGTGAATTATATATTATTTATAATATCTAGATTACGTAAGATAAATATACAGTTGTTTATAGAATAATAGGTGTATAGATGTATTATTACGTATAGTAATAGTTCATTTTTATTGTTTTTATTTATTTTTTTTTAATTTTAAGAAATTACTGTTAAATCCTGTCAGTGTATATAAATGATTTTATAATTATTGAATATAATCTAACAGCTAATTATTCTCTTTCTCACTCTGCAACTGTTAGATTATATTCAATAATTATCACAATTATTTTAGATTGTGGGTACAAATGTACTGTCAGTTAAATCAATTAATCAGATAATTAATCAAATAATTGTATTTTATTTTATTTTATTTTATTTTATTTTAAGAAATTACTGTTAGATTACATTGTGTAATAATAGTTATTAATTAAATCAATTAATCATAAAATGTTTTTATTTTATTTTGGTAAATAGCTTGGATTACTGTGATGTAATATTAATTAAATCAATTAATTAATAATAATCAAACAGTATTTTATTTTATTGTAAGAAATTACTGTTAGATTGCATTTTGTGTAATATTAATTATTAATTAAATCAATTATTTCAAATAAAATGTTTGTATTTTAGATAATTACTGTTAGATTGCATTCAGTGTAATATTAATTCTTAATTAAATCATATAAATTAATCATATAATGTTTTTTTTATTATTTTAGGAAATAACTTGGATTACATACAATGTAATATTAATGTTATTACTAAATTACTGTTAGATTGCATTCTGTGTAAAATTAATTGTTAATTAAATTAATTAATTAATCATAAAATGTTTGTATTTTATTTTAGGAAATAACTGTTAGATTACATTCAATCTAATATGAATGAATAATAGTCATTTTATTTCATTTTATTTTATTTCATTTTTTTAAAAGGACTGTTAGATTCATTATTCATTCATTATTATACAATAATGTATAATAATATTTATTTTGTTTATATAATTTATTTTTATATATTTTTGTTTTACTTTATTTTATTTTATTTTAGGAAGTACTGTAAGAAAGAGATTCATTATTCACTCATTATAAAATAATTTATAATAAGGTTTATTTTATTTATATTGTTTATTTATTATTGTTATTATATATATATATATTATTATATTTTTTTTTTTTTTTTTTTTTTTTTTTTTTTTTTTTACTTTTTAATTTCATTTTAGTTTATTTTATTTATATTATTAATTTTATTAATTTTATTTTTTAAATTATTTTATTTTATTTTAGGAAGTACTGTTAGAGAGAGAGATTCATTATTCATTATTATAAAATAATTTATAATATTTATTTTATTGTATTTATATTATTTATTTTATTATATATATATATATTTTTTTTTTTTTCTTTTCATTTTTTATTTTATTTTATTTTAGAAAGTTAGAGAGAAATTTGTTCATTCATTTATTATAAGATAATTTATAATAATATTTATTTAATTTATATTATGTATTTAATTTATTTTATTTTAATTTATATTATGTATTTAATTTATTTTATTATTTTATTTTGTATTTTATTTTATTTTAGGAAGTACTGTTAGAGAGAGACATTCATTATTCATTCATTCATTCATTCATTATTATGAAATAATATTTATTTTATTTTATTTTATTTAGAAATGGCTGTTGAATCCTGGCTAAATTTTGCGGTTCATGCATCAAACTTTTTTTTTGGAGGCAAAAGTATTCCAGAGAGTTATGGGTTCTTAACTCCATATAATTTACAACGGAAATTGCACACTATTATGCGCTTCTGAATTGCATTGTATGAAGAAATATTATTGCAGTGCTGATGAAGCTTAATTTGTTTCTCCCCATCAGCGATATTATATTATTTTACGGAAAGCATCGCATTTGATTTCCCTTATGGCCGCTTTCAAAAGTCTTAGGTTTTCCGTCTCCCGTGCATCTCTTTTGTGGCTCTGTAATATTTTATTAAACTGGAAACATGAGCGTGAAATTAAGTTCTACAGGCATCATTTCGGAGTCTAACCTTTGCCTTGCACCAAAATTCAGGACACCGTAGGCTGAAGTCTGAAAGGAGGCATCTGAAGAGACAGAGAGACTCTGTCTTTCTTGAGCTCCTTAAAGTTTCTGTCATTCGCTTGAGCTGCTGAATGAAATGTTCCAGAGCGAACCTTCAGGGAAGAGTTTAAACCGTTTTAAAGAGCCTGCTTCGTTTTTAAAGTCACTCTGTGCACCATCCATCTCGCCTTTCACTGACGAACAGAAGAACATGCGACTTTCATGTGCGCACTGTAATCGCTCGAGACGAAGATGGCATTTAAGCTTGAAATCTGCATGTGAAAGCATGTCATTACATGTGAAATGTTGTGAAACCATACATAAAGCACATATGAATTAATCTGACATCCTTTGACAGCATCCGCAACCGCATTCAGACCCTCAGTCTGTGAAAGTGAACAAAAACGTGTTTACAGTCATGCGCTTACAATGGATCTCTATGAGGCGAGGCTTTCTAAGCAGAAATGTGAAGCTTGTGTTTGTGTGGCTGCACTTACATGAATTATAAAGTTGAAAATAGCGATGTTTGATCAATAAAGTTGTCTAAATCACACTTTTTGATGTTGGACAACATTTGTGAATAAACTTCTGGTTAATTTACCATCATATTTCATTATGGATAGTTAGATTTGTGTCAAATTATTTTAAACCTATAAAGCGAAAATTTCTAAGGTCTCTAAATGATCAACTTGATCAAAACTTTGCTGAAAAAGCCTGTTATTTCATTTTATATTTTAATTTATTTTATTATTTTAACTTTTTATTATATTTTATTTTATTTTATTTTATTATTTTTTAAATTTAATTTTTTTTTTAATTTAGGAAGTACTGTTAGAGAGAGAGAGAGAGAGAGAGAGAAAATCATTATTCATTTATTACTATAAAATAATTTATAATAATGTGTATTTGATTTTATTTGATTTTATATTTTTTTGGTTTTATATTTTAGGAAGTACTGTTAGAGAGGTAGAGGGAGATTCATTATTCATGCATTATTATAAAATGATTTATAATATTTATATTTATTGTATTTATATTTTTTATTTTATTATATTTTTATTTTATTTTATTTTTTTCATTTCATTTTTTTATTTTATTTTAGAAAGTTAGAGAGAAATTTGTTATTCATTCATTGTTTATTTTATTTATATTGTTTATTTTATTTTATATATTTTTGATTTATTTATTTTATTTCATTTCATTTTTTCTTTTCTTTTATTATGTTATTTCATTTTTTTAAAAGGACTGTTATAGAGAGAGATTCATTATTCATGAATTATTATGCAATATTGTATAATAATATTTATTTTGTTTTGTTTATATTATTTATTTTTATATATTTTTTATTTTACTTTATTTTATCATTTTTTTATTTTATTTTATTATTTTATTTTATTTTATTTTATTTTAGGAAGTACTGTAAGAGAGAGAGATTCATTATTCACTCATTATAAAATAATTTATAATAATATTTATTTTATTTATATTGTTTATTTTGTTTTATATATTTTTATTTATTTTTTTTACGTTTTAATTTCATTTTAATTTTATTTTATTGATATTATTCATTTTATTTCTTTTATTTCTTTTATTATTTTATTTTATTTTATTTTAGGAAGTACTGTTAGAGAGAGATATTCATTATTCATTATTATAAAATAAATTATAATATTTATTTTATTGTATTTATATTATTTATTTTATTATACTTTTATTTTATTTTTTCATTTCATATTTTTATTTTATTTTATTTTAGAAAGTTAGAGAGAAATTTGTTATTCATTCATTCATTATAAGATAATTTATAATAATATTTATTTTATTTATATATTATGTATTTAATTTATTTTATTTTATTTCATTTTATATTTTAATTTATTTTATTATTTTATTTTATTTTATTTTAGGAAGTACTGTTAGAGAGAGACATTCATTATTCATTCATTCATTATCATAAAATAATTTATAATCATATTTATTTTATTTTAGTTATATTCTTATTTGATTTGTTTTATTTTATATATTTCTATTATTATATATATCATTTTTGCAAACTAAAATTGCTGTCTTCAAGTGAGTTGGAAAAGAATATTTCTTGTCTTTTTTTTTTTTGTTTTGTTTTTTTTCCCCATACAGTGACAGTCAGTTGGGATCAGTGATGTTTTGAACCCCATTATATGGACAAATGAGTTTTTCTGCATTTTGCAGAATAAAGAAAGTGATAAAATGACACGAGGCAGAGTTAACAGTGACGGTATTTTCATCCCTTTAAGTTATATTTACCCTGAAACGGTGCAGTACCCTACAGTAGTAAGGGATATCACACTTTATTGTCGTTTAACACATGATAATCAAGAGACAAAAGGTTTATTTTTAAGGTGTGAGATCTAGCGTTGGCATTCGTGCCGCACGTTCGATATAACACTCTCCAGAAATAACACGCACGCATCTGTTTCACAGACGTGTTTCGCCCATGTCAACACATCCGTGACATTTGTGTTTACAAGCCTGCTATCCGGGGTTGCGGGTGACAAGGCGGCGGTACCCGATTCGCCAGCCAGTGAGTGGCATTTGTATTGCGGTTTGGTTCTCTCCTGCGCCACTGTTGCGATGAATGCTGATGAGCGCAGCCTCTGGGGCTCCGGCTGACAGCCTGGCCTTTTGGCTGAGGAGAAATCAATCACACCGTCAATCGCCACCAGAAGCCATTACCCAGCTTGCCTGCTGGCAGGCTTCACCTCGATTCTTTCTACCATAACACGTACTTATTTGTCTTTGTTACCTGGTCTTGTTTCACCTTTAGCGTCACCTCACGGGTTGGTAGTCGTTTACATCAATAGCTCTGGGCTAAAGCGGTTCTGGAGGTTGCATATGTGTTGCTCCACCTTTGCTTGCTTTAATTGGTTCTGCTTTTTCCCTTGTGCTTCAGGCAGAATTTAATGATTAACTCTTGTAAAAGAGTCAATATTTGCTTCTTTTGAGGCTGAAACTTTTTTTGTGGCTTTTAAAGGAATAGTTCACCCAGAAATGAGTGTTTGCTAAAAATGTAACCATCCTCAGGTTATCTAAGATGTAGATGAGTTTGTTTCTTCATCAGAACAGATTTGGAAAAATTTAGCATTGCATCATTTGCTTACCAATGGATCCTCTGCAGTGAATGGGTGCCGTCAGAATGAGAGTCCAAACAGCTGATAAAAACATCATGATAATTCACAAGTAATGTGACCAGTCAATCAACTGATATCTTGTAAAAGGAAAAGCTGCATGTTTGTAAGAAACAAATTCATTATTAAGGCGTTTTAACTTTAAACCATCGCTTTTCGCCAAACAAACAAGTCCATTATAACATTAAATAAAAGAAACATAACATGAAACAAAACCAAAAGACCAAAAAAACCTAACCTACATAAAACAAAACAAACAAACAAAACAAAATAAAACAAACCATAAATCAAAAATAAAATAAAACTAAACTAAAATAATAACGAAACATTAAACAAAAAGCAACAAAACAAAAAAAAATATTAAATAACATTAACAAAACAATAAAAACATTAAATAAACAAAACAAAACATACAAAAATAGAACTCAAAATAAAAAAGAAACAAAACAAAATGAAACAAAACATGAATCAAACATAAAATAAAGCATTGTTATAAAATAATAACAAGACAAAAACAAAACATTAAACCAAAAAGCAACAAAACAAAAAACATTAAATTAAATTATTCTGATGGCAACAAAAAATAAATAATAATAATAATAATAAACATTAAATAACAAAAACGAAACAATTAAAAAACATTAATTAAACAAAACAAAAAAACTCAAAATAAAAAAGAAACAAAACAAAACAAAACTATTATAAATAGTTATTATAAAATAATAAAAAACAAAAAAACATTAAACAAAAAGCAACAAAAAGCCCATTAAATAACATGAACAAAACAATAAAAAACATTAAGTAAACAAAATAAAACATGAAACAAACAAAAGAAAACTCAAAATAAAAAAGGAAACAAAGCAAAATGAAACAAACAATGAATTAAAAATAAAACAAAACAAAAATAAAATAAAATGTTATTATGAAATAATAATAAAACAAAAACAAAACATTAAACAAAAAGCAACAAAACAAAAATAAACATTAAATAGCATGAAATTTGAAACAATAAAAACAAAAACAAAACAACAATAAAAACGAAACATTAAATAAAATGATTCCGACGACACCCATTCACTAAACATAAAAAAACAACAGCAACAAATAAAAATAAAAAACAAAACAAACCATGAATCAAAAATAAAATAAAGCTAAACAGAAATAATAACAAAAGATTAAACAAAAAGCAACAAAAAAAAAAAACATTGAATAACATGAACAAAACAATGAAACAAAACAAAACAATAAAACCTCAAAATAAAAAAACGAAATGAAACAAAATGACAAAAATGAAACGTTATTAGAGAATAATAACAAAACAAAAACAAAACATTAAACAAAAAGCAACAAAACAAACAAACAAACAAAAAAAAAAAACATGAAATAACATGAAACAAAACAATAAAAACAAAACATTAAATGATTCTGATGGCACCTATTCACTAAACATAAAACAAAACAAACAACAAGAACAAAAAACAAAATTAAACAAACCATGAAGTAAAACTAAACTACATTAATAACAAAACAAAAACAAAACATTAAACATAAAGCAAAAAATAAATATTAAATAACATGAGCAAAACAATAAAAAACATTAAATAAAACAAAACATGAAACAAAACCCTCAAAATAAAAAAAAGAAACAAAACGAAATGAAAAAAAAAACATGCATCAAAAATAAAATAAAACAAAAATAAAACGTCATTATAAAATAATAACAAAAAAACTAAATATTTAACAAAAAGCAACAAAAAAATCACATTAAATAACATGGAACAAAACAATAAAAACAAAACATTAAATAAAATGATTCTGACGGCACCCATTCACTGCAGAGGATCCACTGGTGAGCAGTTTCAAAATTTCCCCAAATCTGTTCTGAAGAAGAAACAAACTCATGTACATCTTGGATGGCCTGAGGGTACATAAATTGTCAGCTAATGTTCATTTTTGGGTGGACTGTTTCTTTAAGAACTGTTTTTGGACTGGAAATGTGATTTTTTTTTTTTTTTTTTTTTTTTAATCTTTGAGTAACAGTTTGTTCTTTTTCTGCTTTGACAGATCCCTCAGATCAGCTATGCATCCACAGCGCCGGAGCTGAGCGATAACACTCGGTACGACTTCTTCTCCCGCGTCGTGCCGCCTGATTCCTACCAGGCCCAGGCCATGCTGGACATCGTGACCGCCATGGGCTGGAACTACGTCTCTACGCTGGCATCTGAGGGGAATTATGGGGAGAGCGGCGTGGAGGCTTTCGTTCAGATCTCACGAGAAAGCGGTAAGCTTCCAGTGAACATTCTGAAATGTGTTTCTGTACGAGAGCTCCAGATTATCTTCTGATGTACGTCTCGCTTCACTGATCGCAACCGATTGACTGACTGAATTGAATTTCTTTAGAGAGGTGCGACAGAGCTTTGTGATCAAGGGATATATTTTACAATTTTACAGTGTTTTATTTTATTCCATTTTATTTTATTTTTGTGTGTTTTTTAAGGTTTTGTTTAATGGTTCCTGTTTTGTTTATTTTATTAAGTGTTTAGTTTTTGTTGTTGTTGTTTAATGATTTTTTATTTTTTTTTTAGTTCAGTTTGTTTCATGTAAATTTTTTGTGTTTTGTTTTGTTATTGTTTAATGTTTTGTTCTGTTATTATTTTATTTTTGATTCATGTTTTATTTTCATTTTGTTTGGTTTTGTGTTTTGGTTTTTGTTTAGTTTAGTGTTTTGTTACATGTTTTGTTTCTGTAATGTTTTTTATTGTTTTATTCCATGTTTTTTTTCCATGTTATTTAATGTTTTTTTTGTTTGTTTAGTTGCTTTTTGTTTAATGTTTTGTTTTGTTTTATTTTTTGTTCATTTTTTTGTTTATTTTGATTTTTTATTGTTGTGTTTTATGTTATGTAAAGTTTTAGTTTTGTTGCTCTTTGTTTAATGTTTTGTTATTATTTTAGTTAAGTTTTATTTTATTTTTGATTCAGGTTTTGTTTAGTACTGTTTTGTTTCATGTTTTGTTTTATGTATTTAGCATTTTTTTTGTATGTTTTTTATTGTTCTTTCTTTATTATTGTTCTTTTATTTTTTATTTATGTTTTGTTCAATTTTGTTTTGTGTTTTGTTTCATTTTATTTAACATTTTGTTGCTTTTTGTTTAATGTTTTGTTTTTGTTTTGTTATTACTTTAGTTTATTATTATTTGTTGTTATTGTTTATAGCTTTATTGTATTTTTGATTCATGTCTTGTTTTATTTTGGTTTGTGTTTTGTTTTGTTTCATGGTTTGGTTTTATGTTTCGTTTTCTTGTGGCATAAATTAATTTATTGGTTGAAAATGCTGGAATAGCTAAATGAATAAAGGCTAAAAGTGAAAATTCTGTTGCTATTTACTCACTCTTATTTAATTAATAAAAAAATGTCTTCCAATTAAAGAAAAAAAAGTAACAAAATATAGGTCTTACATGAAGACGAGTAAATAATGACACTGTTTTCATTTTAGATGAACTACTTCTTAAAAGAGGCTGTTTGTGCTACTGTACCTTTAAGATTTCAATACATAAATTACCTCTGCTGCAGCATAAATCACGTTGTTGTTCATCAGGGATAGCCAAGTTGCTAAACATATTGCTGTTAATATGTAAATGTGATGTCAATATTTTGACATTTATAAATAACCAGTTTTTGTTAGTAAATGATCTGGTTGGACTGGGTAGGGAGTTGCATTTAGAATAGTAACTGATGCCTACTTTACATCACAATATTTTTTTTTTCTGTGATATGTCTGCTTTAATGCATTTCAAAAAAGGATCTTAAAAAAAATGCATCATACTGATTTTTGGTGCAAAGCTTTTTCTGAGTTTGCTGACCAGCATTGCTATACACAAAACATCAGTGAGACTGAATTACATGCTTTGACAGAGATGGAAGGGAAATCGCTGTCTCAACAGAAGAAAGGTCAAGTAACATGGAAAAAACAGGCTATATTGTAAGGACACGTCTGAAAACCTCAACCCCCATCTTCCATTCTGTCAAATCGGAGCCATCAAAGTCGAGCTGAGCTTATGTTTTGCCGTCCATTATTCTGAGTTTTTACACAGAAATGAATAGTCAAGGAGTCAGGAAGGTCAGGAGGCAGAAGAAGATACAAAACGTGTTCAGTTGTGACCTCAAAAAACTCACCAATCCAAAACTAGAAATCTGTATTCACACTCACACCGCTTTGGATTTCTCTGCTTATTGCTGTTAACCCATAATTCACTTCATTCTGCATCACACAGGTCACATGGTAATGGCTCACATTCCCTTTTTATCTCCCACACAAGCCGGCAATAATATAGAGCATTACCGTTAGCGCACGTCCAGTGGAAACCACAATTACAGAGAAGCTTATCAATAAAGAAAGAGAGTAGAGGGAAAAGAATGGGCCTTGATATATAGAGACATAATTACAGGCACAGGTCCGGTAATGGACTCACCGCTGCGTCCCAGAAGGGCATCATAAGCGACCGCATCACGGTCACCTGGTGCGGCGTGATTGATTTATTATCGCAGTGCATCTTGCTCATGTAGACACGGACTTGCCACGTTAATTATGTTGTAATTATGGAAATACAATTAAAGGAAGAGACACATGTGAGCGATTAACATCGTTCCTCCAGGCTCATCAAGTGTGTTTATCCCCCAGTGTGTGTGTGTGCGTGCTTAGCTGTCTGAATGTAGTCTAGGTACTTTATTACGGTTTTAACAAGATCATGCATTTTTCTTAGAAGTACTGTAGCGGGCAATGGTACAGTGGGTTTTGTCAGATGGTAATATCATGGTATTTTGATATGGTTATGTTAATAAATAACATACTGAATGATGAATGAATAATGTACTGATGTAAATATCTATTATGTAGCTTCTTAACGTCAGTAGGAAACTATTTCTATGATTTTTTTAAATTAAATATTTAAAAATATAAAATATACATATATAAAATATAACATTTTATTTTCAGATTCTGAGTGAGGTTTGTAAATTTTTGAGAAAAGAGGGGTATATAAAATTATGAGCACAAATTTATGAATGAAAGATTACCATATTTATTACAATAATATTTATTAGTACTCCAGTGGACATTTAAGCAGGAGTTTTCAAACTTGGGTCAGCAAAATTTAAAAATAAATAAACAGTATTAAATAAAAAATTAAAATTTACAGAATTTTAAATCATTAATGTTTCATTCTGCTTTATAAAGTCCAGCCATCCGCTAGGCTTTTGTTTTCTCAAATAAAATCTAAATATTAGATAAAAAAACTTCACATATCGTTTTCTGAGTACTACAATTAAGTAATTAAAATCAAAATAAATTAAAGATAAACTGAAATATTTTTAAAAAATAAAAATGAAAAATGTCACAAGCACACAGCAAAATGACCAAAACTTAAACAAAAATTTAAATGAAAACTGAATTTAAAAGTAAAAGCAAATTCTAAATATTATTTAAATAAATACTATACTAGTATATAAATACTAAATAAATATATAAAATAAATACTATAATGTATATAATACTAAATACTATATAAATTACTAAATACTATATAAATACTAAAAAAATATATAAAATGCCAAATCCTGTAATGTATGTAATACTAATAACTATATAAAGTACTAAATACTATACAAATATTAAATTAAAGCATTAAATACTATAATTTATGTAAATACTAAATAACTATATTAAGTACTAAATACTATAATAGTATATAATACTAAATTACTATATAAAGTACTATATACTATATAAATAGAAAAATAAAAATAGAAAATACTAAATGCTATAATGTATGTAATACTAAACTATATAAAGTACTAAATACTATATAAATACTAAATAAATATTTAAAATACTAGATACTGTAATGTATATCAATAAAAAATAACTAAAGTACTAAATAATTTGTTACTATTACTATAATACTATAAATACTATAATGTATATAAATATGGAATAAATATATAAAATACTAAACACTATAATAGTATAGAAATACTAAATATCTATATAAAGTACTAAATACTATAATAGTATATAAATACTAAATAACTATATAAAGTACTAAATACTATATAGATGCTAAACTATGTATAAAGCACTAAATACTATAATAAATATTATAATGTATATAAATACTATATAAATTCTTAAATATATACAAAGCTAAGTACTGTAAATAAATAACTATATAAACCACTAAATACTATCATGTATATAAATACTGAATAAATATATAAAATACTAAATACTATAATAGTATATAAATACTTTATATAATGTATATAATACTAAATAACTATATAAAATACTATTATATAAAATATTATACTGTATAAATACTTAATAAATATATTAAATACTGAATACTATAATGTATATAAATACTTCATAACTATATAAAATACCAAATACCATATAAATACTAAATAAATATATAAAATAATAAATACTATAATAGTATATAAATACTAAATAACTATATGAAGTACTAAATACTAAAACGTATATAAATACTGAATAAATATATAAAATACTAAATACTATAATAGTATATAAAGACACTATAATAGTATATAAATACTAAATAACTATATAAAGTACTACAAACTATATAAATACTAAATAAATATATGTATGTAATACTAAATAACTATATAAAGTACTAAATACTAAAATGTATATACATACTGAGTAAATATATAAAATACTAAATACTATAATAGTATATAAATACTTTATATAATGTATATAAATACTTCATAACTATATAAAATACTACATACTATAATGTATATAATACTAAATAACTATATGAAGTACTAAATACTATAATAGTACACTGTATAAATACTAAATACTTACATATAACGCTAAATGTTATAATGTATATAAATACTAAATAACTAGATAAAGTACTATACACTATAAGGTTTATAAATACTAAATTAATATGTAAAATACTATAATAATATATAAATAATACAAAAATGACATTGAATTGATCCCATTGACTTTCATTTGTCTTTATACATGAAAATATATAGCTGCATTTTAGCAAGGAGATTCATTCCAAAGGACAGTCATATTTAGAAATCCGACAGAAGTTTTAAAACCCCCTGCTTTAAAAAATTGTACTTATTTAAATATAATTGAACAGTATTGCATCTGTATCAGAGTGCATTGTTCAGAAAGCATTTGTTGTTGATTGTGACTGTAGAAATTGCATTGAAATCATGAAACTGCTGGACTTCGCTGTATTTTCCTAACTAGCTTTATTGTAAATCCACTGTTTAACTACTGAATGTTGAACAGCCTTTGTACGTATTAGAAAATAACGTCAAATTCGGCAGTGATGACTAATGAAGTATTGTGTAGACGCAGTTTGACACTACGTTGCAGCCAGTTACAGAAAAGAACATTTTTACTTGTGTTAAAAATGCTTGTGAATTTTTTCCCCTTAAAGGCCAACCATAAAAGTCAACTCAACGTCATTACGGAAAATTCATAATGTATTCTATGCAAATGAGCCTTTGACACGATCTACATGTTCTTGCGTTTGAAATGTGCCCCTTATCACGAGTTAGAGACAAAACTGTCTCCAGAACAGTAATAACTGGCAGTTAATTATACTCTTGAATAAACAAGCAGTAACCAGATGCTATTAATTTTCGTCTTTCTGCCTGATTGGCATGCAGTGGAGCCTTGCAGCGTGGCAAAGTGACCCTCTTCATCATTTGAAACCCCACTACATCATTACCGTAGTGTTTAGGAGGCCGTTCTCAATAGCACAGCAATGCAATCTCTATGTAAATGGTGCATAAGCAACAATAATCATGAAAAATGACGGCAATATACAATTTGCTGCTCCAGATAAAATAGCAGTTTTATGAAAGGGGAAAACAAACACTCGTTTTTCCTTTGGGAACAAGCACGTGCCCATTCATGTTTGCCTTGCCGTTATGAGTTATTTAAAACACTACAATCTGTCTCTCTGAGATGTCTCATCAGTCTGAGTGATCTTGTTACATGATTGGAGAAACTGAAACTGCGTGTGACTTTCTCCTGCTGCTCATGTGTTGTGCTGTATATGGACAGACTAGAGTATGTTTATTTAAAAATAGTAGATCAGTGTTGTGCTGTTTGACTTTGTTCAGATCTCCTTTTGGGAAAACCTTTAAATATTTGTGATTAGACATTTAGCAGGCATGTTTTGTTCAAAGCAGCAGAGTTTTAAGAGTCTTAGTCATAGACGCTTGTGTCTTTTTGTTCTTCCTGTGTCGGAAATGAAAGGACAAATTCCTGTTTATGAATTATAATTGAATTTGAGTTGAATTGGACAGAAGGCAGAATAGTGGTTTGCTAATTTGAATTGAGCTGGATGCAGAATTTGTGTTTTATTCTTAATTTCATGACATCAAATGAAAAAGGAATTCAACATTTTCCAGGGACATTCCTAAAATCCCTAAAATCTGAGGGCAGCGATTGGTGGATACGCAAAATTAAAAAATTAAATTCTGTCATCATTTATTCACCCTTGTGTCGTCCGAAATTTTCTTTTTTTCTGTGACTTGGGCAAGTGTTGTTGTTGTAAGCTAGAAGTATTACAAATCATTTTTATAAATTGAGAAAATATAAATATTACATGAAAAACTAAAATTCGGTTAGTTTTTAGAGCAACATTTTGTTTGTCGTTTTTTTAGGTATTAAGATACTTATGTAGTATACATATATATATATATATATATATATATACTACATAATATATATATATATATATATATATATATATATATATATATATATATCACTTAATAATAGTTGCTTTAATTTTTTTTATATAATAGATCATTTATGTTCTTTTGTCATATTAGTTTTTGACAATATTTCAATACAGCTTTACACATATATACACTACCAGTCAAAAGTTTTTGAACAGTAAGATTTTTAATGTTTTTTAAAAAAGTCTCTTCTGCTCACCAAACCTGCATTTATTTGATCCAAAATACAGAAAAAACAGTAACATTGAAATATTTTTACTATTTAAAATAACTGTATTCTATTTGAATATATTTTAAAATGAAAATTATTTCTGTGATTTCAAAGCTGAATTTTTAACATCATTACTCCAGTCACATGATCGTTCAGAAATCATTCTAATATTCTGATTTGCATTTAATATTATTATTATTATTATTATTATTATTATGTTGAAAACAGCTGAGTATAAATTTTTCCAGTTTCTTTGATGAATGGAAGTTCAGAAGAACAGCATTTATCTGAAATAAAAATCTTTTGTAGCATTATAAATGTATTTATCATTACTTCTGATCAATTTAAAGCATCTTTGCTAAATAAAAGTAAAAGTTAAAATAAAAGGAAAAGCTAAATAAAAGTAAAGTAATAAAAATATAAAAATATTAATTTCTATAATTTCTTAAATAAATAAATAAATAAAATAAAATAAAAATGGACTCCAAGCTTTTGAATGGTGTAGTGTATAATGTTGCAAAAGGTTTTTTATTTTTTTTTTATTTTAGATAAATGCTGATCTTTGGATCTTTCTATTCATCAAAGAATCCTGAAAAAAGTACAGAACTGTTTTAAATATTGATAATAATAATAATAATAATAATAATAATAACAACAACAACTGTTTCTCGAACAGCAAATAATTTCTGAAGGATCATGTGACACTGAGGACTGAAGTAATGATGCTGAAAATTTAGCTTTGCATCACAGGAATAAATTATTTTATAAAATATATTCAAATAGAAAGCAGATATTTTAAATAGTAAAAATATTTCACACTGTTACTGCTTTTGCTGTATTTTGGATCAAATAAATGCAGGCTTGGTGAGCAGAAGAGGAAACAATAAAAAAAATCTTACTGTTCAAAAACTTTTTACTGGTAGTATATGCACAGTGAAGAGAGGATTTTTTATTATTTTTTTTTTTTTAATTAAATATACATTTTTTCTTGGTTAAATAAACCAAGCTATTCTATTTATTAAAACCAAGTATAAATGTCATCAGTTGTTTTTAAGCATTTTACATTTATTCCAAAATAATAACTCAAGGCAGTAACAATTTAAATGATATATTTCATTTAAACAATTATATATTTTACTTATGAACTGATGTTCAAGCTGTTATTTTTCATAATAAACTTATTTTCAAATCATCAGTTGTCAGAGCTCAGGTAAACACTGGTCACAGGCACTGTTTGCTCATTAAAAAAAATGCCCACAGATAATTTTTCATGACATTTTAAGTCTTATTTTGATGTAACAAAGTGTTTATAATTAAGTTGTAAGCTGTTTAACTTTTTTTAATTAGTCTTCGCATTAATAGCATTACATTGTTCATTCAGATGGATTCACGAACGCAGAACGTGCATAAACATAAGAGGCGGGATTGCATAAACTATTCACAACTGAACATAACGCAATGGAGGCATTGCCTCCTCTCATGTGACTTTCCCCCAATTCATTCTTAATTACCCCCCACCAAAGTCGCCGCATGCTTTATGTAGTCTGGTAAAACTCAATGGGCTCAGGTGAGGCGAAAATGACGCAGACTCCCGCTGTAACTATAGTTGCTTGTGTGGCGGTTGGACAATGTTTATTTAGAAAAACTAGTGATTTATGACAATGAACTTTTTATCATCTTTAACTCTAGTTTTACTTTTAATTCCATCTCAAAGTTTGGAACTCGCTAAGCCAACACTGCACAACCCATCTGACCTCAGATGAGCTAAAGAAATCACTAAGAGACTGTCTTAACAGTAAAAAAGTAGCATTTCAAACAGTAACGCACTCCAGGTTCCGGTCTCCTTCACATCCCGTCTCTCCCACTGCGATACTGCGCCCGAAGCAATGCGCTACTGTTCCCATTATGCTCACTAGGCTGTCCCAAGATGATCAAAAGTACATAGCTGGATGTCTCTCTCCTCTTTGCTGAGCTTGCTATTGCGAAATGCCTGTCTTATAATCAGTTATCCACACCTGCCGTATCACCGCAGGTAACAGAGGCAGGAGTCTGTTATTCAAAATCCCCCCAACAGATTCAGAGTAGACGTCTTTTCCCTCGCGTTAAAGATGCTTAATGAGCCCCTAACAACAGTAGGAACCCGAGATATAATGTCGATTCTTACTGCGTGACAGCTTTTATGGTGGAAATCTTCACATGGGATGCAAAGTCACCGACCTCATTGCCTCGGATAAGCCGTCGCGGATTAAGAAGGAATTTACATATAGTGAGACGAAATTCAGCCCAACCCAGAACCACCTCAGTTGAACTTTTCATTCTCTGTGAAAATGACTAACAGCCGTTTAGGGAGGATGTCGTCGAATTAATGGTTTTTGGAGTGTGGTGATCTCATTAGTTTAGATTCATCTCTTCAACTTCTCATTCTTTTTCACCTTTGAATATTCAGAGAAGTTTTATTCGCTCATCCGCACCTGTTCGTCCTATTGCTCTCCCATAAAACAGATTGATGAGCCAACTGGTGCCATCTGCCTAACCTAATGAACTTTTCTTAAAGGGACGGTTCTCCCCAAAATCACAATTCTGTTATTTACTCTCTCTCGTGTTCCAAGTCTTTTGAAACCCATTGCTTTGTGTGAGGAACGAACCAAAACTTTGCCGTTATTCGCTGAAAATATATGTGAACAAGTCATACTTTTGAGTCAGATGAATCAGTTGATCCAGTCTAAATGATGCATTCAGTAATCCAACTGATTCAGTTCTCTAAATGACTCAATCACAGCTCTTAAATGATTAGTTCACTTCCAGATTAAAAATTTCCTGATGATTTACTCACCCCCACATCATCCAAGATGTTCATGTCTTTCTTTCTTCAGTCAAAAAGAAATTAAGGTTTTTGAGGAAAACATTCCAGGATTTTTCTCCATATAGTGGACTTCAATGGGGATCAGCGTGTTGAAGGTCCAATTTGCGGTTTCAGTGCAGCTTCAAAGGGCTCTAGATGATCCCAGCCGAGAAATAAAGGTGTTATCTAGTGAAACGATTGGTCATTTTAATAAAAAATAAATTAATTAATTATTGATTAAATACTTTTTAATCACAAATGCTCATCTTGCACTAGCCAGACTTCACGCATTATATAGGCGGAAGTTTTTTCGCTCTACCTTTTTTGAACCGAAGTATACAGACGAAGAACTAACCATGTGTGCTAACGGACACACATTACACAGTTAGTGCAAGATGAGCATTTGTGGTTAAAAAGTATATAAATGTTTACAATTTTTAGAAAATTACCAATCATTTCGCTAGATAAGACCCTTATTCCTCGGCTGGGATCATCTAGAGCCCTTTGAAGCTGCATTGAAACTGCAGTTTGGACCTTCAATCCGTTGATCCTCACTGAAGTCCTTTACACTGTTAAAAAAAAAAAAAACTATTTGTTGAGTCAACTTAAAATAATTTGTTACCCTGCTGCCTTAACATTTTAAGTTCAGTCAGCTCAAAAAAGTTTAGTCAACTTGAAATATTAAGTTGTACTAAGTGACAAATTTTAAGGCAGGTGGGTAACAAGCCCAGCTTTTAAGTTTAACAAATCTTTTTTGTTTAGTCAACTCAAATATCTCACTTAGTCCATATTAACATTTCAGGTTGACTAAACTTATTTGAGTTGACTGATCATAAAATTTTAAGGCAGCAGGGTAACAAATTATTTTAAATTGACCTTAAGTTGACAAACAAATCGTGTGTGTTTTTTTACAGTTGTATATGCAAAATGCTGGAATGTTTTCATCAAAAACCTTAAAGTAGAACTCCACTTCCAGAACAAAAATTTACAGATAATTTACTCACACTCTTGGCTTCCAAGATGTTCATGTCTTTCTTTCTTCAATCGTAAAAGAAATTATGTTTCTTGAGGAAACATTTCAGGATTTCTCTCCATATAATGGACTTCAATGGTCCCTGCGAGTTTGAACTTCCAAAATGCAGTTTAAATGCAGCTTCAAAGGGCTCTAAACAATCCCAGCCGAGGAAGAAAGGTCTTATCTAGCAAAATGATCGATTATTTTCTAAAAGAAAAAATGACAGTTTATATACTTTTTAACCTCAAATGCTCTTCTTGTCTAGCTCTGTGTTGTGCATGTTCTGTGTGTAATCCGGGTCAATACAGCAAGGTTGAAAAACTCCCATCTTTTTTTATTCCTCTAAATCATCCTACATCACCTTTTTTGTAAAGGACGTTTGACCTTCTTTGCACTTTCACTTTGTAAACACTGGGTCGGGACGATTTTAAAGTTGGAAGAGACGATGAGATGGGAATTTTTCGACCTATACCCTAACTGTATTGACCCGGATTACACAGAGTACGCATGCAGTTCGCAGAGCTAGACAAGATGAGCATTTGAAATTAAAAAGTATATTAATTGATATTTTTATTAGAAAATGGCCAATTGTTTCGATACAAGACCCTACTTCCTCGGCTGGGATCATGTAGAACCCTTTGAAACTGCATTTAAATTGCATTTTGGAAGTTCAAACTCGCAGGCACCATTAAAGTGTACTATATGGAGAACATTCCTGAAATGTTTTCCTCAAGAAACGTAATTTCTTTACGACTGAAGAAATGAAGACATAAACATCTTTGATGACAAGAGGGTGAGTAAACTATCTGTAAATTTTTGTTCAGGAAGTGAACGTCTCCCTTAATTTAATTTCTACTGAAGACAGAAAGACATGAACATCTTGGATGGCAAAGGGGAAGAGTAAAGAGAAACTGGGTTGTATTTGACTACTTCTATGATGCTTTTACGGTTCGTTTTGTCTTCAGAATTTCTCCTTATGTGTTCCACTGAAGAAGAAAAGTCATACAGGTTTGGAACGACATGAGAGCGAGTAAATGATGACAGATTTTTCATTGCTGCTTTTCATTCCATCCACAGAGGGCAGCGAAGTGCCAATTGAGATCGTCCAGCAGCACTCAGATTTCATGACAATTGGTTCGTAAACCATTTTGCTTGGATGTTCTTCCAAATCTAAAATCTGCTGTTTCTTCTTGACAGTTTATTGCATTACTGTGGAAATGCACTGCCAGAAAGAAGTGCCAGAGCTATGCAGGCCTCAAAAGATGAGGCAAAGTCTCAAATCTTCAACCGGCTTGAATTATAATCACAAACCTACATCTCATTCTCTTATTTTTTATTTAACAGGTACTGTAGACAGCAAAACAAGCAGACTGAAGATTATTGTGGAGAAAGGAATCAGAACATAACACAAGCCAGATTCAAACCTAGATTTCCAAGATGAGCACCAATCACTAAGCCACAGTGCCAACCTTGGTTTTCAATTCTGAAAGTGCCATGCTTTTGAACGTGTCAGTACAGATGAAACTGCTACACTTTTATATTGTCACCAGCTCTAGATTTTAAACAAGAAATTGGTTAGAAATGCATCAAGCTCTGGAACATTTTAACTGTCAAGCATTCTGACCTTGTCTGCTGGATTCATTCGAATCAATACTATTGACTGACCGACAGATTGCACGCTTCAGTGTAACAAATTCAAGATCTCAAAATTGCAATCCTTATCTGGGGAGCTTAAAGTAAAAGAGTTTCACGTTATGTTCTTTTGAATGATTTATTGGTATTGATCAGTAAACTCAGGGGCTGACATAATGAGATTATGTGTCAATACAGGTGTTTTTTGTCATTCATCTTGCAATATACTCGCAGCCTTGTAGGAAACACGGTGGATCTGAGGTACATTAGCGCGAGGTTATTGCATATTAACCGCTTAATTAATAGTCAATGACCTCAGCACCGCATAATATCATGCAGTTCATTTAATCTGCATCTGAAGGGTCTGAATTAAATTGGAGTGCTATGAAACGGCAGAATTCTGAGCTTTGCAGATTTGAGCAGAATTCTGTGATGCTTTGAAATCAGACACAAACAAAAACTTCCCATTTCCAGAAATTGCTCATCAGTCTGTCTGGATTCTCCGATTCACGTTTGAGAAATGGATGAAAACCTGCTAAACAGGCATTTGTCAGCGTACACTTTTAAAGCAGGTCCCCTGAGCGGCTGTTTCACTTCAGTGGCGTTAGTCGTGGTTGACTGTAGGGGCCGCGGAGAGGTCTGAGAATGGGGTCAAAATGTCACGGCTGAGGTAAATTGCAAAAACAAATGCAGGTTTTACTGTGAGATAAGCGTGTGGTGGGTTTCACAATTCTTGGCTTCACCAGCTTACAGTTGAGGGAAATCAACTGTTCATTCTTAAAAATAAGACTCTGTGTGTGTTATATGGGCACTGTACATTTCAAAATGTGTATATTTAGTGATATGTTTAAAAAAAATAAAATAAAATAATAAATAAATAAAATAATAATTTTACTGTTGCTATTTGAACAGTGTATTTACTAGGGTTGATTATTGACACATATTTTACAATTTGATTCGATTTGAATTTTGATTTAATTCAATATCGATTATTTTGGATATATACACTACCAGTCAGAAGTTTTTGAACAGTAAGATTTTTAATTTTTTATATAAGTCTCTTCGGCTCACCAAGCCTGCATTTATTTGATCCAAAATACAAAATAGTTGAGTACATTTTTTTTCTTCTTTGAAGAATAAAAGATCCAAACATCAGTATTTACCTGAAATAAAACACTTTTGTAACATTATACACTATACCATTCAAACTCTGGGAAAGAAATTATAGAAATTAATATATTTTTTTTTTAGCAAGGATGCTTTAAATTGATCAAAAGTGATGATAAAGTAATAATGTTACAAAAGATTTCTATTTTAGATCAGTGCTGTTCTGCTTATTTTCAACATAATAATAATATGTGGTTTTTGAGCAGCAAATCAAGATATTAGAATGATTTCGGAAGGATCGTGTGACTGGAGTAATAATGCTTAAACTTCAGCTTAGAAATCACAGGAATAAATTACATTTTAAAATATATTCAAATAGAATACAGTTATTTTAAATAGTAAAAATATTTCAAAATTTTACGGTTTTTGCTGTACTTTGGATCAAATAAATGCAGGCTTGGTGAGCAGAAGAGACTTCTTTAAAAAAAATAATAAAATCTGTTCAAAAACTTTTGACTGGTAGTGTAGGCGCTATTTGAACAGTGTATTGACACAAATTTCATGATTTGATTCGATTGCCATTTCGATTTGATTCAGTATCGATTGTTTTGGATATATATCAGTACAATACATGGCAAATTTTCTCAAGGAAAATAAAATCTCTCAACCAGTGTTATAAAATATACATGAGAGTCAGTTGGTACTACATTACTAGACTAATATTAAAGTTTAAAATTAACTATTTGTATACAAACATTTAATTAAACTCAATTGAGTTTTATAATAATAAAGTAATTATATTTTTACATAATTATATTTCTAGTCCGATTCGTTTTCTGAAATATGAATGCTTAAATGGTGGCTGTTATAGAAGCTTGCTGGATTTATTCAAGCACAAATTAAACACTGAACAACTAGTAAAAATGATAAAGAATATGTCATATGATGCATATGTTTAGCAAAATGCTCTTATCTAGACTTCATTTTTTAGCTGACTAAGAGTTTATGCCCACCGAATAACGTATGTTTTTTTCTGAGGTAACCTTAAATGTGACGTGACATATTGTTTACAAGCTGTTATATTGACGTCTCTCTGCGGTTGAAACACTGATTGAGCGATTACATGAGACAGGATAACGATCTCGGTAAGTTGTACTTATTCTTTTAACATAACTTTGAATGTTTATTCATGATTATTTCGTGTTAAAAATAGTTTTAAAGCGGAAAAGATGACAAGTTTAGCCTACATGCGCTAAGCTGAAGCGCCACAGCGATCTGTCACTCTACATTAAACAGCGCCAAAACGGCATTTATTGTTTGAATATTGTAATAAAATGGCCAGGATTTGAAATCTGAGACTTTGTTTGATATCAAAAGTAACAAGACACAATGTTTATTGCGATTTACTGGATGGGAGGCGTGCTAATTCATTCATTCAATGAAAACAGGCTAGACTAATCGATATCATTTCGTGAAAATGGGAACCGATTAAATTCAAAAAATCTATATTTCTATTGTTACCCAGCCCTAGTTTTTACAGTTTGGTCACTTTGTAACCTTTTTTCCCCCAACTGCAATCCAGTTATGAAAAGAAATAAGTGTAAATGTTCTCAAAGATGCATTCAAGACATATTGCAATACAGCCATCTCAGGAGGTGGTTTAAGATTCATTCAAAACACGACTTGGCCAAGCACTTTAAAACCACAGGTTGTTAGTCTGTGCTAATTTCCCCCAGTTATGTTTGCATGTGGTCGGTGTATGAAGGAAAGAGGCTTTTTCTTCACTTGTGCTTCATGTTTTTGTGCTTTTATGCTCACATTTATGTTGATGTTTGCCTTAACGTTAGGCAAGCATGCTGTGATATGTACTGAGCTTTAGTTAATATTCAAAGTGGATTTGGGATTGTTAAGTTTGTGTACTTACATGCTGCGATACAATGCAGATTTGTGAGTAACTTGGTTATTGTTTTAAAACAGTTATTTGAGTAAGTTCCATTTTCGTTTTGGTGAATTTAATGGCTAACTGACCATTATATTTTGAAAAAAAAAAATCATATGTTTCGTATAATTCACAATGTACGACTTCATAAAATATGCTACAGGTTACGCAGAGCCTCCACAGACAGTATCTATCAAGCATTCATGATTCTTTGGCATGGTCGCAATCTGCTGATATATTCCTGTCTCATTGGGATTGGGATTGAACTGCGATATAGTTGATCTTGAGGTGACTCCTGTGAGGAAGAAATTGAATTCCACACTCCTACCGTTCCTCTGCCCGCCCTGCGCTGAATCCTATTGTCTGAGTGAGATAAAGTAACCAGATTTGCAGCCCTGCAGTCTTGTGTTTTTTTTTTTTCCCTATAGAAGATTGCAGGCTGTGGATGAGGCTGAGTCTGTGCTGCTTGTTACTGTGGCTCTTCGGGGCATTTGTGGTTTTGCATCAGACTCTCAATGACTCTGTGAGGGTCTTGAGTTTGTGGTAATTAACGCCAGCTGCTCGTTGTTTTCAGTTATGGCGAACATAATTAGAGTTTTATATACGATCTGTAGTCATCTCTGTCGAACACTGGGGATGCGTAATGTGTGGAAACAAGAAATTTGCAAGAAGCACCAAAAAAAAAAAAAAAAAAAGGCAAGGAACATCAGAGTGAAGATGAATCACAGTCAGATTCAGAATTAGCTTTATTCACCAAGTGTGCGCAAACACACAAGGAATTTGTTGTAGTTTTTTAAGGAGAAAGGGGGTCAGTAAGAGACCAAAAATGAAGTGAAGAGTAAGAAATTCAGTTATTGTTTATTCACAATCGTTTTGTTCCATTTTGTATTGAATATACATTTTTATTTCCTTGAAATATTATTATTATTATTATTATTATTATTGTATTGCTCTTTATTTTATTTTATTTCTATTTTGTATTTATTTTGTTTTGAGGTTTTAATGAAATAAAAATGTGTGCCTATATTAAACTGGATAAATATTTTGTGTCAAAATCTCTATATTTTAATATATAATTAGTTTATTCAGAATGTAATAAATCATAGTACATTCACATGAAGTTAATCCCTAAAAATTGTACAACACTAATTTAATAAGCATTTAAAAGCAAATTAAAAACAAGTATACATTTAAAGTTTTAGCATTTAAAGTAATTTTTTTTAAAGTTTTTTAATTTATTTTATCAAAGATAATAATTAATATTGTTGTTGTTGTTCTTCTTTTTAGCATATTTTGGTAAATATTTGAGGTTTCAATAAAATAAAAATGTCTATTTTATTTTATTTTATTTTATTTTATTTTATTTTATTTTATTTTTTATTTTATTTTTAAATAATACATTGGGCCATTGTGCCTATTTGGGAGAAATTGCTTTAAAATTAAATTTTGTTTAATGTAATAAAACTTTGTTTTAATGTGCTTAAATTAACAAATTTTTGTTTTATTTTATTTATTTTATTTTATTAGTAGTAGTAATATTTTTTTTTAATAATACACTGGGCCAATGTGCCTATTTGGGAGAAATTGCTTTATAATTTAATTTAATTTAATTTAATTTCATTTAATTTACAAACATTGTGTAAATGTACTTGTTTTGAGAAAAATTAAAATGTTGTTTTATTATTTTATTTTATTTTAATTATTTTTTAAAATGTTTTATTTTATTTTATTTATTTTATTCATTTTTTAAATAATTAATTAGGCCATTATGCTTATTGGGAAGAAATTGCTTTAAAATATAATTTAATTTAATTTAATTAAACATTGTATGAATGTGCTTATTTTGGGAGAAAAATGTTTAAATGTTGTTTATTTTATCATTATTATTATTATTATTATTATTATTATCATTATTTTTATTATTATTATTGTTGTTGTTATTGTTGTTGTTGTTTTTCTTTATTTATTTGTTTGTTTGTTAATTTTTTTCGGTAGTTTTTGGCAAATATTTGAGGTTTCAATAAAATAAAAAAGTGTGTGTATATTCATTTGGATAAATATTATTTTGTACTGAAATAATCATATTTTAACATTAATTTTTCTTTCAAAGTGTGATGATGCATAGGTGATGCACTAATTCACTTGTAGTAATTAAAATTATTTTATTTTCTTTATCTTTATTTTCTGTATTAGCCTGAATTTTAGTATCCTTATTTAGCATCTTTATTTATTTTCTTTGTCATTCTTTCATTTCTCAGTCCTGTTCCCTTCCTGTCCTGGATTTCCCTGCATTCTTTCACTTCCGTTAACAGATGAGAGTGTGTGTCCTCATTAGGCCTGAATTCTGTAGCTCGTACTGTATTTGAGAAAAGGCAGCAGAGATTCAGAGCGTGGCACTATGAAACCCGATGAAACCTTCCGTTCGCCTGCAGGAGTCTATGCAGATGAGCTTTGTATAAATACAGAAGAAGGCGAGGTAAATGATACACTTGTGATACCTGCGGCGTGGTAATGGCCTCAGCAGAGGTTGATTGAGCCTGCGAGGCTCTCCGTACAGTGCGGTGGCACAGAGGGATCTTTTAATAAGCCATTCATAGGTTCTGGAGCCTCTCGGTGCTGCTACAGCACTCGCCTCACAAAAGGACCATTCGTCTCCCACATCAAATGAGCTGGGAGAGATCGGTGCTTGTCCATTTGCAATATTCAAGGTTATTTATAGTTTGCAAAAGGGCCCCCTTTGGGGCCGACATTCTTACACCGGGGCTGCAGTCACGAGGAAAACTTTTTAACCTTTTTATAAAACTCGTGCAAGTAGAGCAAAGGTGCAAAAATCGTGACACTTTATATTGATCAGCTGAAACCTGGGATTTTTATTTGCCTGAAATGAGCAAGAAAAGTGCTGCTGGAGCTGTGACTTAGCAGTTTGCATGAATGCCTGATTTTATTTTTTTAAATATTTTATCTTATTTTAATACATTGAGTCATGGTGCTTATTTGGGATATATTGGTTTAAATTTTATTTTATTATTTTAGTTTCATTTTTTATTTTAATACATTGATTCATAGTGGTTATTTGGGAAATATTGGTTGAAATTTTATTTTATTGACTCATGGTTCTTATTTGGGATATATTGTTTATTTTATTTTATTTTATTATTTTATTATTATTATTTTTTATTTTAATACACTGAGTCATGGTGCTTGTTTGGGATATATTGGTTTAAATTTTATTTTATTATTTTAGTTTCATTTTTTATTTTAATACATTGATTCATAGTGGTTATTTGGGAAATATTGGTTGAAATTTTATTTTATTGACTCATGGTTCTTATTTGGGATATATTGTTTCTTTATTTTATTTTACTATTTTATTATTATTATTTTTTATTTTAATACATTGAGTCATAGTGCTTATTTGGGAGATATTGGTCTAAATTTTATTTAATTTTCGTGTTTTATTTAATTTTTTTATACATTAGCACCAGAGTCATGGTGCATATATGGGAGATATTGGTTGAAATTTAATTTAATTTTCTTTATTTTATTTTAATACTCTGAGTCATGGTGCTTATTTTGGAAATAATGGTTGAAATTTTATTATGTTTTATGTATATATATGTATGTATGTATGTATTTATTTTCTTAATTTTAATACACTAAGTCATAATGCTTATTTGGGAGATATTGGTGTAAATTTCATTTTTATTTTAGTATTTTATTTTATTTATTTTTTTAATACATTGACTCATGGTGCTTATTTTGTGCTAAAAATGTATTTAATTATGTTATTTTATTATTTATTTTATTTTATTTTAATACACTGAATTATGGTGTTATTTGGAAGAAATTGGTTACAATTTTTTATTTTATTTTATTTTATTTTATTAATACTTTGTGCCATTGTGCCTGTTTGGGAGTAATTAAATTAAATTACATTTAATAATGCATTTTATTTTATTTTATTTTATTTTTTAATACGTTGACTCATGGTGCTATAAAAATATATTTTATTGTATTATTTTATTTTATTTTATTTTAATACACTGAGTTATCTTGCTTATTTGGGAGATATTGGTTGAATTTTTTATTTTATTTTATTTCATTTTATTTTTTATTTTATAATACTTTGGGCCATTGTGATTATTTGGGAGTAATTTAATTCTAATAATTTAATTTAATGTAATAATACATCTGGGGGAAATATTTAAATATTATTATGTTATTAATGTTATTTTATTTTGGTACATTGGGGTATGGTGCTTTATGTGAGAGAAGTGGGTTTGAAATCTATTATAATTATTGAATTTATTTATAAATATATTAGATTAGAGTAGAGTAGATTAGATTAGATTCAATAAATGTTATGTTTATTTATTTATTTTTTCCACTTTTGCTATCGCTAAAATGTAATAAAAAAAATAAAAAATAAAATAAAATAAAAAAAGAATAAGAGATAAAAAGAAAAGAGTAAATGAGACAAACTGCTTATTGCGTTCAAAGAGCTCCTGAAACCATTGCGATGTCTCTGAATCTGAAAGACATTATCCTGATGGGCAAGGCCTGTGTGTTCAACATTGAAACAATTACTTTAATCTGTGTTGGTGTTTCTAAGCTAAAGCTCAATATGCTTGTCAAATGAGTTCTTTGTAGCATTGAAGGATCTTTCATTATTGACATCAATCTTCCGCCACGACTCTAATACACAATCTCCTGACTTTTAATTAAGACTTTAATTTCAGCAATAAACCCAATCATAAAACTCAAAATTGGTTTTATAGCCCTGGAGATGAATCAGAAAGCGGTGGAAGAACGGGCTCTCATTTTTATCATGGCGGGATTGCAGACAGTCGTTGTGATTTGACAGGACGGTTGTGATGAGCATTCAGAAATACTTACAGCTGCCCTGTAATGCCATTAGACCTGCACTAATTAGATATGCCATGCAGTGTTTTGAATATTTCAGCGTTTGAGGTTGCTGCAATTTTTGGAAATATGTTAATAGGATTGGGGTTTCATCTGGGACTCCAGTATAAGCATTCCTCTCACATTTGCCAAGGAATATGAAAAGTTATTGTGAACTATTCTATGAAACAGTTACAAAATAAACTACTCGCTGGTCATGAATAATAATTAGGGTCATTAATAGTAATTGTCAGTTAACATACTTATTTACTAAGTTCATTTGTGAGTCGAGACGTGCCAGGTTGATTCAGTGTGGCTGCCAAAAAACAGCTCGCATAAGAAAGCGATTGACTATCCGTTATGACATGTAGGCATTTTTATATTTATGTACACAAAAATAATCTTTTACATTGTAATCCTTTAATTTTTAATATTTGGCATGTTTGTGTGCTGCTGCGCGTCCCTGTGTGTGTAATAAGCAGAGTGAATGTGCACTGGGCACCTGCCTATAGGTGCATATTACTAACGCGCTCTTTAAATAACAAAACAAATATTGCGTCATTGACTTTAGACCAGGTTTTAGTTGGTCAATGGTGCAGTCTATTTCATTTCAAAATAGCAGTGCGCCAACAATGCACCTGAACACACCTTGTTTTCGGGCGCACAAATGGGTGCATTAAGTCATGGTGCTTATTTTATTTTATTTTATTTTATTTTATTTATAATACACTGAGCCATGTATTATATATAGGAAGAAACTGGTTTAAATGAATTTAACAATACATTGGGTGAATTTGGTTATTTGGGGGAATAAATAAATAAATAAAAATATTTATTTTATTTTATTTTAATTATACATTGGACAGTTGTGCTTATTTGGGAGAAATGTATTTTTAATTAAATTTAATTAAATTTAATTATTTAATTTATTTTAATTTAATATTTAGTTTAATTTAATAATACACTGGGTGAAAAATTATTTAAATGTTTTATTTTATTTTATTTTATTTTATTTTACATTGGATCATTGTGCTTCTTTGGGAGAAACTGGTTTTAATTTAATTGAATTTATTTTAGTAATACATTGGGTGAATTTGGTTATTTGAGAAAAATATATATTTTTTTATTTTATTATTATTTAGTTTTATTTTATTTATTTTATTTTTATTATACGCTGGACTATTGTGCTTATTTGGGAGAAATTGTTTTACATTTTAACTTAATTTAATTTAATTTAATAATACATTGCATACATTTGGTTATTTGGGAAAAATATTATTTTATTTTATTTTATTTTATTTTACATTGAACCATTGTGCTTATTTGGGAGAAATTGGTTTAAATTAAATTTAATTTAATTTAATTTAATTTAATAATACATTGGGTGCATTTGGTTATTTAAGAAAAAAACATTTATATTATATTATATTATACATTGGACCATTTTGCATATTTGGGAGAAATTGGTTAAATTGGTTTTTAATTTAATTTAATTTAATTTGATCATACATTGGGTGAATTTGGTTATTTGTGAAAAAAAAAATTATTTATTTTTATTTTATTATTTTATAATTTATTTTAAATATATATATATATATATATATTTTTTTTAGTATTGTGAATAGATTGAGAATAGGAAGGATGAAAGGATGTTTTGCTAAAAGTATTCGTTCATTCATTCGTTCATTCGTTCAATCAATCCATTCATTCATTCATTATTGCTGAATTTTCAGCATCATTACTCCAGTCTTTAGCATCACTTGATCCTTCAGAAATTATTTTAATATGATTTGCTGATCAAACATATTACCATATTTTTATTAGTCTTAACAGTCCTGCCGAGCATAAGAGACTTGTTATAAAATCACTAGAAAAAAAATTCTAATTATTCCAAACTTTTAATCGCCGTTGTACTTTACAGTCTCTTGAAAACATATCTAGATGCTGCAGTGGGTGTAAGCGCTAGTTTCTATCCATCTTGAATGTAATTCATCAGGCAGAGAGTTAGAGTGAGGCAGAGAGAGATTCTCCAACCCAATCTGTGTGAGTCATACATACCTCCACGTCTCCCAGACACTAATAAGCCCATATCAAGAGCTAAATGGAGCATTTGGCCAGTTGCCCTCAGTCCAAATGTGTAATTTTGCTTCAGATTACAACTCATCAGCGAGTGAGAATTACTCTCCCGACAAGTTTTGCTGTGAACCCCGGACCCTTAATTCCCATTTTAAAGTAACCACCTGAAGGCGGAAGATGAGAGGAGCGCTCAACACCGCCTCACAAAACGCTCTGTGATGTGCTGCTGTATGGTCCAGGGACCGCGTTGCGTAAAACGAGTTCAAAGCAGCCAGAACGCTGTAGCCGGCAGCATGCTTTCGTTTCCTCTCGCAGACACGCGTCAGATTTCTGCCCGAACAATTTCTTGTTAACAAAAGCTTATCATACATCCTATACATGGTGCATTTCAAAAGAGCCTGCGGAGGGTGACGGGCAGCCGCTGAAATTACTCACGGACATTTTCTGTGCCAGGCAAGCGCCATCTTTTTTTTTTTTTTTTTTTTTTTTTTTCTTTCCTGAGGGGAAGCATGAATACTTGTGCAAACCCCTGAATTTAAATCATAGATGCCCGGAAAGGTATTAAATATTAATCACACAAAGGTGGTCAGAGGACAGAGTGAATGGGGTAAATATTAGATGAAGATGGATTACTTCATCTCTCACTCAGCCAGAGGAAGGATTTATTTTTTAGGGGGAGGAAAAAAAAAAAAAAGTAGGTTGGTCAGGGCTGTCGGTTATTTTATTTTTTATTATTATAATTTTTTTAATCAAATTTGGGAAGAAAACAAAAGAATATGTATAAGTTTCATGCATAATGAAATAAAAAAAAAATGCAATTAAAAAATAAAAAGTCTAATGACAAAAAAAAATCTAACTATTTCCTTTATGGACTTAAACTTATGTCTAAAATGATTCCTTTTTCACTGATTAAGTAAAAATAAAATGTAAAATGTCTAAAAATGTGAATGTCTAAATATATATGCATGTATATTTTTATATTTTATACACGTTTGAAAAAAAAAAAAAATATATATATATATATAAAAAAAAAAAAATATATATATATATATATATATATATATATATATATATATATATATATATATATATATACTTACTCCTACTTGTAAATTCCTATATATATATATATATATATTATAGAATTTTAATAGTTAGAATTTTAGAATATATATTGTAAAAATTTAGTAATATAATAATTTTTATTGTTATCAGTTATTCATCATATATATATATATATATATATATATATATATATATAAATTTAAAATAATGAAATCATATAATTCATGTTTTGATTCCTTTCTTATTCTTAGAAGTAAAAAGTCTAAAATTTAGAATTTTAAATTAAAAATGTAAATTTGTAAATATAGATTATTTAAAAAAAAAACTATATTGTAAAGCATATCATATATATTTAAATTAAGATTGATTTAAAAGATACATTGTAATATATATTACATCATATATATTAAAATATACAGCTTTTACTATACAACTTCATATACTGTATATTTAAAAATAGAATTTAGAAATTTAATCTAAATATAGATTATTTTAAACAATATATTGTAATATATATTATATTATAAATAATATAAGTATTTGTAAATAAAAATGAAATAATATAACAAAAAGATTATTTAAAATATATATTGTATTGTATATTGTATCATATGTATTTAAATACAGAACTATTACACCATATATATTTAAATATAGAATTTAGAAGTATTATCAAATATAGATTATTTCAAAAATATATTGTACTGCATGTTACAACATATATATTTAAATATAGAGCTTCATATATTTATAGACTTTATAACTGTAATCTAAATATAGATTATTTAAAAAATAAATGGTAATGTATCTATTATTTTCATATATATTTAATAATAGAACTTTATATATATTTAGATATGGACTTTATGATTATAATCTAAATAGATTAATTTAAACAATATATTGTAATATATATTATATTCTAAATAATATAAATATTTGTAAATAAAAATGAAATAATATAACAAAAATATTTTAAAAATATATTGTAATGTATATTGTATCATATGTATATAAATTATCAAATATCGATCATTTTTATAAAATATATTGTAATGTATATTACAACGTATATATTTAAATATATAAATTCATATGTTTAAATATAGACTTTATAACTGTAATCTTAATATAGATTATTAAATATAGATTATTTTAAACAATATATTGTAATGTATATTATTTCATACATATATATATATATATATATTTAATAATAGAGCTTCATATATATTTAGATATAGACTATATCTAAATATCTAAAGAATATATATATATATATATATATATATATATATATATATATATATATATATATATATATATATTTGTAAATAAAAATTAAATTATATAACAAAGATTTAAAAAATACATATTGTAATGTATATTATTTCATATATATTTAATAATAGAACTTCATATATATTTAGACTTATAATTATAATCTAAATATCTAAACTATCTGAACTATGATTATAATCTAAATATAGATTATTTAAACAATACATTGTAATATATATTATATTATAAATACTTGTAAATAAAAATGAAATAATATAACAAAAAGATTAAATATATATATATATATATATATATATATATATATATATATATATATATATTGTATCATATGTATTTAAATACAGAACTATTACACCATATATATTTAAATATAGACTTTATAAATGTAATCTAAATATAGATTATTTAAAACAATATATTGTAATGTATATTATTTCATATACATATTTAAATATAGAACTTCATATATATTTAGATACAGACTTTATAAATATAATCTAAATATAGATTAAACAATATATTGTAATATATATTATATTATATATAATATAATTTCTTGTAATTAAAAATGAAATAATATAACAATTTTCCTGCACTTTATGGACTTAATCTTACATACGTAACAATCTCTAATGCCCATCAGGCCTTTCAGGTATATTTTTAAATGATTTCTAGTGGGTGATATTTTTGCTTTTTATGGCAATCAGTGATTATTTCTTAGAAAAGCACGAACTGTTCCTACCTGACAGATACTGAAAGGTGTCTTGACACATCACACTTGTCAATTCTAGGCTCTTTAAAAACAGCAAAAAAAGTCTCGGTCTGTTCTGATAAAGATAGACTGAACGCAAATAATAAAATGCAACAATTTTGGTAGTATGAAGGGCCACCATTTGCATCCTGAATAAAAACCACTCAAGAACTGCTGTGTTAAAGAGGAACATCGGATGCAAAATTCATTTTTACATGATGTTTGCATATAAACGTGTCTCGGCGGTGTGTGAAAACACAACCGCCCTTCAATGATAAAAACTCATCCAAAAAAACCTAAACAGCCTCTATTATCAAGCTGTTTTGATTTTCTGAGCAGTATGATGTCATACCACTTATTCTAATGAATAAAATTTAATCTAGCATTTTTTTTTCTTTTTTTTCCGCTCATCTTCTCAAATATTTTCATTAAAATCGTCCTGTCTCAAAGTGTTCCCATGTGCTTGTGATTTCCTTTCATCTTCGGTTTCCGTTTGTTTAGTCAACTTCAGAGAGTGGGCTACAGATAAGGGAGAAGGCGGGAAAAGGAGAACACAGAAGAGGGGAAGAAAAATCTCCCATTAATTTCTCAGCAGATTCATTGACAATGTGCCTGGCGTGATGAAAAAGCAAGATGTTTCTCATAGTTTGATAATGCGTGCGGAGCCCGGGCTGAAATTGACTCGCTCAGCAATTGGCGCCTCCCACGCCTGCGTGACGGATTAACTAGACCTGATAAGAGCGAGCAGCGCTGGGACTCCTGCTCCTGTGTCTATCAGATGCACAGCCGCACTGAGAGGACTCGCCAGCTTTTGTTTAAAATTCAGTCTTTATGGGATTTTTTAGCCTTGCTATTTATAGGACAGAGGGAGAAGAGGTGGAATGGGATCGGTTCATATGGAGCCAACAGGTTTTTATTTCATTAGCATGTGCTCTATATGATCGTGCTTTACACATTTGTGCCAAAACGCATGTGTATTTAGTCCAGTTTGTAGGGTTTGCTGTCTTTTGGTGCTTTTAGGAGGCTAAGGTGACATGGCCTCTACTTTTGAAATAAAGCATTAGATATATTATATATTTCTAATAAAATATGTTGATGTATGTATCAGGTTTTTGTAAGTAACTAAAACCTTAAATAATTATAAATAAATAAAATAAAAGTAATTTGTGAATGAAAAAAAAAACATTTAATTAAATGTATTCATTGTGTGAATAAAAAATAGCTTGAAATAAAATAAAGATACACTGAAATAAAATAAAAAACAGAAATAAAAATTAATTTAAAAAAGTGTAGACTAATATAGATTTAAAAAAAAATACCTAATAAAAGGATAAAAAAAAATACAAGATTACAAAAACTTTAACAAAAAAAATTAAAATATAAAAATAAAGTAATTCAAACTATTCATAAAACTATAATAGTATCTCAATGATACTAAAGCACCTCTGATTAATATACAGTACATACACATAAATATGTATGTATATGTGTAATTTCATATAAATTATTTATAGAAAAATAAGCAGTTTTAATAGGGTTGGCATTACAATATTAAATCACAATTAACTGTAGAAATATTTGTATTTATCACATTTCCTTTCATGGAGAAAGAAGAATATAATGTGTCATTTTCAGTTTTCAATTAAAAAAAAAATTGGTATATATATATATATATATATATATATATATATATATATATATATATATATATATATATAGTATATGTAAACATTGCATTTATTATAATTTATTTTAAATCACTATAAAAATAATATACTTTATTAGTAAAGTATATTATATAGTATAAGTATATTAATATTAGTATACTTAAAGTATACTTTTTAAATAATGACAGGAAAAAAAAGAAATAAAATACATATAAAACAACTGAAGTAAAATATTTAAAAATAAACAAGGATCTTTTTTCTTGTCATTTTATTTTGCATACAAAAAAAAACTGAAATAAAAATTTAATTAAAAACTAATATAGAAAAACTAATAAAATGCATTAAACCTAATAAAAAATGCAGAAAAAATACTAAAACTTTAACAAAAAAATTCAATGAAAGTGTAAAAATACAAAAATAAAAATTAATTCAAACTATTAATAAATGCTATAATAGTATCTTAGTGATACTAAAATAACACTGATTAATACACTATACATACACACAAATATGTATATATGTGGGTCATTTTATATAAATTATTTGTAGAAAAATAAGTAGTTATAATAGGAATGACATTACAATATTAATTCACAATTACCTGTAGAAATTTGTGTAGTTGTCACAATTTCAATTTCAATTTCTTTTCAATTTTCAATTTCAAGGAGAATGAACAAAATGATGTCTTATTTTTTTAGTTTTTAACAAAGAAAATGTATAACTTCATTCAAAATAACAAATAAATATAGTATATATAAATAATGTAAATTAATGTAAATGTAAATTATTTTAGAATTATTATAAAATAATACAATATACTTTACAATAAATACATTATTAATTAATTTCTAGTTTATGAATTTAATCTTGTATGTGTACCACTTATTTATGTACAATACAATCATTTAGAGAAAAATAAGTAGTTTTAAGGGCTACCATTACAATATTAAACCACGATTAATTGTAGAAATATTTGTAGTTATTACATTCAATTTCTTTATCAAATATAATTAACAAATTAATGCGTAATTTTCAGTTTTTAATTAAATAAAATGATAAATTGTTAATCTAAAATAACAAATAAATAGTATATATAAACAATATAAATAGTGCATTTAATATAAATTATTTTAAAATTATTATAAAAATAATACTTTGATTAAATATTTTCTAGCAGTTTATTAGCTGAATCTTATATGTGTAACATTCTCTTATTCCCTTCTAATTCATAAAGAATAAAAATGTTCCAAATTATTATTAAAATTATTTTTTTCCTTCAAATTATGGAGTGAATCTTGCATTATTATTGTGACTATAATTTTATAAAAATCAGGGCTGTCAATGTTAAGTTGTTAATGCGTGTGACTAATTAAAACATTTTTAATGGGTTAAAATAATTTCATGCAAAATACTGAAAACAGTATAACAATTTTTATTCTAAACCTTTTACCTGGTTTTGCTTCTGTTTGCAATTAGATCATGTTAAGCTGCTAAAACAGTCAATTCAAACAGTCAATCCAAAACAAAAATGTGATTTATGTTTTTTTTTTTTTTAAACCTTTGAGGTCAGTCCTTTTCGCACTAGAGTTGGTGATATTTGCCTGTGAAACAGTAAACTCAAATGCTAATGTCAAGTTTAAAGGTTAAGTGTGTGATTGTAACTCGAGTGACCAAAAGAAATTGTAAATAGATGCAGGTGATATTCACAGCTATCGCAGGAACAGAGAAGGTGCTTGACATTAGTTATTTATTCATAAAGTAACAATTGAAATCTCATATGGAAGCTGTTATATGAATAACACAGATGGAGAGTCACACCTGTTAGGAAATACAGTTGTCAGTCCTGCTTCTTCATGTGAGGTAGAGGTAGAAAAATAACGTTTTTTCATTTCTTCAAGTCATGAAAGCTTATAGTAAATGTCAAAATGCCGATCTTCTTGCAGTAAGTGCTTTAAAATGTTATAGTGGTTATGAACGACATTAAGTTCTCACAATACTTTGCAAAAAGACTCAGGACATTAATGTAAACAATTAGAGGATTTTGCACACTCTTAAACACTTTTGCACAGTAGATATTATAGAGGCTTGTGGGGAATAGCCCACTATAAACGCTCGTCTCTTCTTCTGTTGGAGTCGAGAGGTTTAATTGGGGAGCGTTGCAATTTAATCCTCTTCTCCATGCTCTTCACTCTAAACCTGCATCCTGCTGTGCCTTTCCAGCCACGCTTCAGCTTCTGTCAGTGCCATACAGTTTGACGAAGTCAAAGGAAGGAATGGGTTTATATACAGTATATTTTCATTTTATATATAAATTATTATATATAAAATATTATTCCTGCTATGGTAAAGCTGAATTTTTAGCAGCTATTATTAAAAAGCTAATGTTTTTAAGTTATTATAGTAAAGTTGCAAGAAAAAAAGTCAGAATTGTGAGGTACAAACTCACAATTGCAAGAAAAAAGGTTAAACAAAGTATCTCGCAATTCTGAATTTTCTTCTTGCAATTGCAAGTTTGTATTTTAGGTCCTGTTTGCGAGAAAAAAGTCAGAATTGTGAGGTACAAACTCGCAATTGCGAGAAAAAAGTTTAAAAAGTTTCTTGCAATTCTACATTTTTTTTCGAGTAATTGCGACTTTGTATTTTAGGTCAGAATTGCGAAAAAAAAGTCAGAATTGCAAGCTAAAAATTCACAATTGTGAAAAAAACCCAAAAATGTATTTCACAATTTTGACTTTTTTTTCTCGCAATTGCAAGTTTGTATTTTAGGTCAAAATTGTGAGAAAAAAGTTAGAATTGCAAGATGTAAACTTGCAATTGAGAAAAAAAAGTATCTTGCAATTTCTACTTTTTTCTCGCAATTGCGAGTTTGTATCTTAGCTCAGAATTGCGAGAACAAAGTATTACGGGCTAAAAACATTCACAATTGCGAGAAAAAAGCAAAAGAATATATCTTGGAATTGTGAGAAAAAAAGTCAGAATGTATCTTGCAATTCAGACTTTTTTTCTTGCAATTCGAGTTTGTATTTTAGGTTAGAATTGTGAGAAAAAAATCAGAAATGTGAGATACAAACTTGCAAGTGCAAGGAAAATTTTTTTTAAAAAGTATCTCGCAATTCTGAAATTTTTTTGTGTAATTGAGAGTTTGTATTTTAGGTCAGAATTGCGAGAAAAAAATTCACAATTGCAAGCTAAAAATTCACAACTTTGACTTTTTTCTCGCTGTTGCAATTGGGAGAAAAAAGTCCGAAAGTAGCTTACAATTCAGACTTTTTTCTTACAGTTGCGAGTTTGAATCTTAGCTCAGAATTGCAAGAAAAAAGTCAGAATTACAAGCTACAAATTCACAATTGCGAGAAAAACAAAAAAATCTCACAATTCTGACTTTTTTTTTCTTGTAATTGCAAGTTTGTACTTTAGGTCAGAATTGCGAGAAAAAAGTCAGAATTGTGAGATACAAACTCGCAATTGCGAGAAAAAAAGTATCTCGCAATTCTGATTTTTTTCATGTAATTGCAAGTTTGTATTTTAGGTCAGAATTGCGAGAAAAAAAATCTGAATTGTAAGCCACAAATTCGCAATTGCAAGGAAAAAAAGTGTAAAAAAAATTCTTGGAATTGTGAGAAAAACTGAAAGTATCTTGCAATTCAGACTTTTCTCTCACAATTGTGAGTTTGTGTCTTAGCTCAGAATTGTGAGAAAAAAGTCAAAATGACGAGCTACAAATTCACAATTGCGAGAAATAAAACAACAACAAAAAAAATCTCACAATTCTGACTTTTTTTTTTCTTGCAATTGCAAGTTTGTACTTTAGGTCAGAATTGCAAAAAAAAGTCAGAATTATGAGATGCAAACTCGCAATTGCGAGAGAAAAAAATATCTCGCAATTCTGATTATTTTCGTGTAATTGCGAGTTTGTATTTTAGGTCAGAATTGCGAGAAAAAAAGTCAGAATTGCGAACTACAAATTCGCAATTGCGAGGAAAAAAAGCAAAAAATGAAAAAAAAACGAAAGCAAAAAAGACTTTTCTCTCGCAATTGTGAGTTTGTGTCTTAGCTCAGAATTTATAATTCGTAATTGCAAATTTATATCTCGCAATTTAGGAAAGAAGTCAGAAGTCCATTTGTATTATGCAATTGTGACTTTTTCTTCCCAGAATGTCAATGTAAACTTGCAACTGCAAGAGAAAAAATCAGAATTGTGAGATTAAAACTCAAAATTACCTTTTTTAAAAAATTTTATTCAGTGGCGGAAACGGGCTTCTAAACAAAAGTAATCTAGACAGAGAAAATGAGAATGAACAGTCTGATACTGATTAAAATATCTAATAGCAGCCAATTATGTACTGATATATCATGCATCTTTATTTTATTTATTTTCTTTTTAAGTAGGAATGTTGTTCCAGGGCCAATAAGAGACAGTTGAATCCAGGAATGCATCATAATTGATTCAGGGATGCCGTGCAGATCATAATTGACTAGATCACATTGTACTTCTGTAAACATTTCATGTTCAGTTTGTCATCATAAGCAGGATTGCTGTGTTCCGCTAGTTCATAGCCGTAACAGTTAAAGACAAATAATGGCCTGTTTGATCTCATTAAGCTTGGACTGTGGATCGTCCAGAGGCACAGAGTGTGTCAGATGAATGCTACTTTCTTTCTATTGATTTTGAGAGAAAATCCAATAAAAATGAGTGTTGTTCCACTTACCAACCGTGCTCGTATGGTTTACCTCAGCAGAAAGAACAGGGGTTCGATATTTTTCCTTGACGCGACATCTTTCCCTTTTCCCGAACCTGTTCTTTAAAGCCTGTTAAATTTTGCATTTGCCTCTAATGAGGGAAGAAAGTGCTGATATGGCTGAAATACAGTGACATTTCTCTGTTCCTGACTAGTTTAAGACATCAGTGCTCTGAAAAGAGATCAAATATTCATTTCTATGTAATATATGCAGTTAATGTCCTCTTAAGTGAGAGTGCTGAACTCGCTCCCTAATGAGGGTGAAAAGAGGAAGTCGGTATGATATAATAGACTTATCTAAAGGGCTATCCTGCCTCTGGGCCTTTTGTAATTAATAATCCATTTCAATAGAAAGAGATCAGTAGATATGTACAGCGTCCTGAACAATGCAATCGGTTAACAGTGTGGATACAATATGGTTATCTGCTCATATGTGAAATGCTCATTATGGTATTAAATTAAACTGACTGTAGCTGTTCTTCTTTTGCCACATGAATGAAATGGATAGTCCATTTCAGTTTAAATATTCTACTGTGTGTGTGTAGTATATTGAAGTTTCTAATATTATTAATTTACTAATATGATATATTGGTTTCAGTCAATAGGAAATTCTTAAGATGATATATAATTACAGTTAAATGTGACATTTATTGTAATGGGTTTATGTGAAGATATATATTATATATTACAAAAAAGGCCTATTTCTCTCAAATATTGTTCACAAATCTGTCTAAATCTGTGTTAGTGAGCACTTCTCCTTTGCCGAGATAATCCATCCACCTCACAGGTGTGGCATGTCAAGATGCTGATTAGACAGCATGATTATTGCACAGGTGTGCCTTAGGCTGGCCACAATAAAAGGCCACTCTAAAATGTGCAGTTTTATCACACAGCACAATGCCACAGATGTCGCAAGTTTTGAGGGATTGTGCAATTGGCATGCTGACTGTAGGAATGTCCACCAGAGCTGTTGCCCATGAATTGAATGTTAATTTCTCTACCATAAGCCGTCTCCAAAGGTGTTTCAGAGAATTTGGCAGTACATCCAACCCGGCCTCACAACCGCAGACCATGTGTAACCACACCAGCCCAGGACCTCCACATCCAGCATCTTCACCTCCAAGATCGTCTGAGACCAGCCACCCGGACAGCTGCTGCAACAATCGGTTTGCATAACCAAAGAATTTCTGTAGAAACTGTCAGAAACCGTCTCAGGGAAGCTCATCTGCATGCTCGTTGTCCTCATCGGGGTCTTGACCTGACTGCAGTTGAGTGGCCAAATGCTCACATTTGATGGCGTCTGGCACTTTGGTGAGGTGTTCTCTTCACAGATGAATCCCGGTTTTCACTGTACAGGGCAGACGGCAGACAGCGTGTATGGCGTCGTGTGGGTGAGCGGTTTGCTGATGTCAATGTTGTGGATTGAGTGGCCCATGGTGGCGGTGGGGTTATGGTATGGGCAGGCGTATGTTATGGACAACGAACACAGGTGCATTTTATTGATGGCATTTTGAATGCACAGAGAAACCGTAATGAGATCCTGAGGCCCATTGTTGTGCCATTCATCCACGACCATCACCTCATGTTGCAGCATGATAATGCACGGTCCCATGTTGCAAGGATCTGTACACAATTTCTGGAAGCTGAAAACATCCCAGTTCTTGCATGGCCAGCATGCTCACCTCACATGTCAACCATTGAGCATGTTTGGGATGCTCTGGATCGGCGTATACGACAGCGTGTTCCAGTTCCTGCCAATATCCAGCAACTTCGCACAGCCATTGTAGAGGAGTGGACCAACATTCCAAAGGCCACAATCAACAACCTGATCAACTCTATGCAAAGGAGATGTGTTGCACTGCTTGAGGCAAATGGTGGTCACCCCAGATACTGACAGGTTTTCAGACCCCCCCCCGGACCCCCCCAATACTCCACATTTTAGAGTGGCCTTTTATTGTGGCCAGCCTAAGGCACACCTGTGCAATAATCATGCTGTCTAATCAGCATCTTGATATGCCACACCTGTGAGGTGGATGGATTAACTCTGCAAATGAGAAGTGCTCACTAACACAGATTTAGACAGATTTGTGAACAATATTTGAGAGAAACAGGCCTTTTGTGTTCATAGAAAAAGTCTTAGATCTTTGAGTTCAGCTCATGAAAAATGGGACCAAAAACAAAAGTGATGCGTTTATAATTTTGGTCAGTGTAATTATAATGAATTAAAATCAATTTCTGTTAAATTATGCACCAGTTGCCAATGTACCAAACTAAAATAAAATAAAAGAAATGAAAAGAAATTCAATTTTCTCTCAAATAATGCAGCATGCCCCACTGTACCAAATAATGCAGCATGCCCCACTGTACCAAAATAATAATATAAAATAAAAATTTAAAAGCAATTTCTCCCAGTTGAGCACTTAATAAAATAAAATAAAAAACGTAAATAATTAAATTAAATTAAATCAAAGAGGTCTTTATTTATAATCCATAGTAAAAAGTTTAAAATAAAATAAAATAAAATAATTTCAAACCAATTTCTCCCTGATGAGCATTAAATGCACCATGCCAAAATGAAATAAATAAATAAACATAAAATAAAAAATATAATATAATATAATATAATATAATATAATATAATATATACATTCAATAATTATAATAAATTTAAATCAAGTTCTCTTAAATAATGCACCATGTCCCAATGTACCAAAATAATAAATTAATATAAAAATTTCAAAGCAATTTCTCCCATATGAGCACTCAATGCACCATGCCAAAATAAAATAAACTAAAATAAAATAAAATAAACTTAAATTAAATTAAATTAAACAGAGGCAGTGATACTGATCTTTATTTATAATTCATAGAAAAAAAAAAATATAATATAATATAATATAATATAAATATAATATAAATATTTAATATCACCCATATATATATATTTCTAAATGTATTTTTTTATATTAATAATAATTTTATAGAATACTTTCAGTGTACATTAGTGAGCATCACTGCAATCTATAAATCAGAATCGGCTTAAATGAAATTTTAAGCAAACACACATATCTACAATTAAATGCATGCTTTCTATATGTGGTAATAATGCAAAGTTAATTTTGTACGTGGCTGACTTTTATCAATAAAGCACAATCAGTAATGAACTGCTGTATCAAGAACTTTCACTTTTATACTAGACAGCTTTTTATTTGAATGCATTTAGTGACTGAGTTGCGGGTGGTAAGTGAATAAGACGCAGCAGGTTTTTGGGCTGAAATACCACATGCAAAACTGACCCTGGAGTTAGAAGAACTTAAAATAGACCTCATTTTTTGTCATGACCTCTATGAAACCAATTTCTCACATTGTGATACCCTGACGTAGGAGAATCTTTCTTCCTCTGTGAGTTTGTGCTGATTGTGTTGAATATTTTATGTTTGTAAGTGTTGTTTGCCAGCGACTGGAATAAATGTGTCTATAGACACATGCTCTAAAGTATTGCTCTGCCCTAATTGATCGCATTCGCATGCCTTCTTGGCTGCTGTTCAAAAGGAATGCGACAAGCGATGGCAAATCTGGGGCATATTAACAGGCAAATACATCTTCACCCAAGACGCCCCCTCAGTATTCTCCCACTCTCTGTAACCAATCCTTTTTTTTTATTCAGAAGATTTTTGATTCACAAAGGATTTGCAATGTTACTTCTAGTTTGATGATGGCTTTAATGTAGCATCCAAGGACGTTAAGACGATAAAAATAAAACGGCAACCGCGGCGTGGGGAAAACATAATAGACAATCAGGGCATTCAGTGTTCCAGTTGTTGATTTAATCTCATGTTGTTTTTACACTTACAGTGCGTTTGCCGGAGTCTGAATCTGAATTTGATTGCCGTATGTTCCTCCTCCCCGCTGGTCTGCTTTCACTCTGGTATATTGTGTGAAAAGTGCTGTGAAGACCACAGGAAGATGCTTAGCGCTGCTGTCAGGCCATAAACCTTGAAATCGAAAGTTTAAAATAGAGAATAGTGTTCATTTTGCATTCAGATTTGTTTATTGGCTGTTACTGGGACTTTTTTAAGGACATTAATTGGTATATATATTAATTGGTGTGTGTGTGTATGCAGTTGAAGTCAAAAGTTAACTTCTTGCAGAATCTGCAAAATGTTAATTAAATACCAAAATAAGAGGGATTATACAAAATGCATGTTGTTTTTTATTTAGTACTGACCTGAATAAGATATTTCACATAAAAGACGTTTACATATAGTCCACAAGAGAAAATAATAACTGATTTTTTTTTTTTTTTTAAATGACACCATTCAAAAGTTTACATACGCTTGATTCTTAGTACTTTGTTGTTACCTGAATGATCCACAGGTTTTTTTTTTTTTTAGTGATTAAAGGTAAACAGTTAAACTGCCTGCTGTTCTTCAAAAAAGTCCTTCAGGTCCCACAAATTCTTTGGTTTTCCAGCGTTTTTGTGTATTTGAACCCTTTCCAACAATGACTGTATGATTTTGAGATCCATCTTTTCACACTGAGGACAAGTGAGGGACTCATACTCAACTATTAGAGAAGGTTCAAACACTCACTGATGCTCCAGAAGGAAACACAATGCATTAAGAGTCGAGGGGTGAAAACTTTTGAACAGAATGAAGATGTGTACATTTTTCTTATTTTGCCTAAATATCATATTTTTTTTTCATTTAGTACTGCCCTTCAAAAGCTACAGAAGATGCTTACATGTTTCCCAGAAGACAAAATAAGTTAAATTTACCCGGATCTTCAAATTCAAAAAGTTTTCACCCCCCGGCTCTTAATGCATTGTGTTTCCTTCTTAATCATCAGTGAGCGTTTGAACATTCTGTAATAGTTGCATATGAGTCCCTCAGTTGCTGAAAATGCTGAAAAACCAAAGAATTTGTGGGACCTGAAGGATTTTTCTGAAGAAAAGCAGGTAGTTTAACTGTTCAGGACAAACAAGGGACTCATGAACAGCATCACTAAACAAAAAAACAGCTGTGGATCATTCAGGAATCAAGTTTATGTAAACTTTTGAATGGGGTCATTTTTATGAATTCAGTTATTATTTTCTCTTGTGGACTATATGTAAACCTCTTTTATGTAAATATCTTATTCAGGTCACTACTAAACAAACAATAACGTGCATTTTGTATGATCCCTCTTATGTTGGTAAAATAATTAACATTTTGCAGATTCTGCAAGGTGTAGGTAAACTTTTGACTTCAACTGTATATTTATACAACAGTTCTTGAATCTGATTAGCTGAGAAGAGTGCAATATTCTAGTAATAACAGAACTTCAAGCGTTTCACAGTTTGTATCTCTAGGCTTGTCGTATTTCTCACGAGTGTTATGGCGGACGCCAAAATACACTATAATTTTATAAAAAAGTTTGTAGGCAAGAATGTACTTGTTTAGACTTCAAATATGTGTTTTGTAAATAAAGCTAACGTCTATTCAAAAATTTGCTTTGTTGTTTTCGGAGATGGGAGCTCCAGGGCGCAAGCGGCTGTTTAGTGCTCATGAACGCACAGTGAGCAACTTCACCTCAGCCAGATCTTCTGAAATTTGCCGCTGGCTCTGGTCTCTATAGTGGTTAAACATGAGATACAATTTGTTTTGGGTAAATCTAACGGGCAGTCTTTGGTCTCATTGATCTATTATTTGTTCCAGAGCAAATAGTTTTGGCTGAGGGCAAAATCTCATCACATCATTTTATGTAAGTTCAACACTGTATATCAAAGTGCTGCCTTTTTACTTTTGACTGAATTGTCTTTTCAGTTGGCTGATGCTTTTATGTTGGCTGTTGCTGTTTTTTATTAAATATTATTATTAGTGCTGTTAATCGATTGAAAAAATTAACTAATTATTTACACATTTTTTACACATCACCTCTGTGATTAACTGTGTTAAATATTTTTAGCGCCGTTAAAATTAATAAATTAATCACATGCGTTAACGCGCTGATTTTGACAGCACTAATTATTATGCAATAAATCATCAGGGCTCAACGCTAAGGACTTTTTCTACTGGCCCGGTCGGGCCAGTGGTTCAGATTTTTACTTGCCCGGTCAAAATTTTCACTGGCCCTACCACAAAAAATTAAATAGTTGCTGTTATCATTGTTTTTGACTCATGTTATCTTTTATTATAATAAATAAGCTTATATGACACAAAATTTTACATACCAAAGAAAATTATACAATTCTCAATTCCAATTTCAATACCACACCTAAATCTATTAGCCTAAGAAACATTATTTGTTTGTTCAAAAAAAAAAAAAAGAATTATTATTAATATTTTATTAAAATGAAAAGATGCTTTAGGGAAAAACAGCAGACGGACTGAAAGAGCGCAAACTCAGTCTTTGCCAGCAGGAGGCGCTTTTGGAATAAGAGTGATATTACGTTTCTACGGCTACCACTGTGAACAAAGCAGCTCCGTGCTTATGAACGCTACATACATATCATATATGGGCAAATGAACAGAAAACGCCATGTAAACAGTCAGTTCCCCTCACAGATACATTCTCATAAACCATAGTTTCAATATTTAGGATAAAATTTCGCGCATTGTACACCGTGGTCTTGGTCTGCCTGCTACAGTATTTTTTTTCTCTTTGTGTTCGTCTTTAGCGTCTTTGGCCTCTGTTAACGGATGTCTAAAGAGTTCGTCATATTTCTACACACATGACATTTTGAAAGAAGATTGCATGCAGTTCGTGTGCAAGCCCAGAACAAGAGATCGGTTGAAATATGTCCGGTCGATTGGTGCATTTGTCTCCACTGTATAAATTATGTGATCATTGTTAAAGCTACAAAGCTAATATGTTTGTAGGCTATTTGTCCGTCAGAGACGCGTCTCTCTGTGATCGCTTAATATTTGAAATTATCAAGGTTAAAAAAAAACGTGCAAATGATAAACTTTCGTGACGACGTGGCAGTGGCCCGATCGGGTTAGTGACAGATGCGTCAACTGTCCCTAGCGTCTTTTACGCTGGCCCCAGGCCATCCGGCACTCCTTATTGTCGAGCTCTGAATCATATTTTAAATAAATAATTGTATTGAGAAACAGGGTGTGTGTTTGTGATGGTGATTGAAAGAGACTGAAACTTATTTTTACTGTGAACACCACCTTGTAATACGCAGCCAAGAAATGCACTAAGCAGCACTGTCATCTGAAACAGGTTTTCCACGGCTCTTAAAAAATTCTTAAAGTGCCTGTTTTAAAAATATTTTGGATTTTGAAAAGTCTGTGGACTTCTGCCATTTATCTAAGGTGATAGTGGAAGTTTCATATTTATTTGGTTTCACAGTGTTTGCTGATTTTTATTTATTTAAATTAATTTTTTTATTTTATATTACATCAAGGTGTATGCCACGCTTCCAAGCTTTCTTATTCGTTTTGCTAGTAAACGTTCTACGTTTCTTATTTATTCGGTTACATAGTGTTTACCGGTTTTTTATACCTTTTTAAACTTTGTGCAAGTTATTATTTTATATTAGGCATATATCATGGTGTATTACTATTCGTTTTTGTTCATAAAAAAATTGTTACGTTACATTAATACTGCTAATTTAAAAGTAAAAGCACAATGCTTTTACAAGCTACTTAAAACCGAAGAAAAGTGACGAGGGAAAACTCAAACAAACTAAAACAATTGCTTGACGCCGAATTGCCGCTAATGTAAAAGTGAAAGTAAAATCTGCACTGCGTTTTTACTGAAGGAAAGCAAGGAAAAGCATTAAACTCGAACTATACTTAGAGAACATATTGAGGTATTTGTTTTCTTAAATTTTCTTTAGTTGGTCTTAAAAAGGTCTTAAAAAAGTCTTAAATTTACCCTCATAAAACCTGCAGAAACCCTGGGAAATCACCATTGATTTCAACAGATGAAAGGATAGTACGACAAAGATATCGCTTTCCTCAGCGGACATTCAAACTAATGTTTTATTGTGAATATGAGATTGAGCTGAAGAATGAACACTGTATCAGATGCAGGTAGTCACACCTGCTCACACATCTCGCATATCTCTCTCTCGTAATACTCTACATTATACAGTGAGCTTTTAACTCAGTATTACAATAAGTGTCCAATGCAGCAACTTAATGTTCCTTCGTTACTAGTTCTAAAGTGATGTTTTTGAATTAGTGCCATTACTAGGCTTGGGCTCAGCTGTTAAACTGTCAAAGTGAGATTTGAATCCGCTGCGGAAGGAAGTAGTTCTGCACACAAGAGGGGTTTTAAAGATACTTCGTTGTTGCTTCTTATGTATTTACACATTCAAACTGCTTTATAAATACCTACAGCCTCGTGCCTACGGCCGAATCACTGCTGTGCCGATAAACAACCAGGGTTGCCAGGTTTTCATAGCAAAACCTGCCCAATTGCTACTCAAAACTAGCCCTGGGGATCCCCTTGGTAAAAATTGCATTCCAGGGGTAAAATACACATTTTTGGTGGGGTTCCCACTGGTAAAATTCACATTCCAGGGGCTAAATATCACGTTATTGGGGTCACAGGTAAACTAGACTTGGCAACACTGCATATCACACACCAAACCACCTGAGAAATGGTGAGGTATACCAATGATAACATGGCTAAAACCTGACTAAAAAGTATGAGTAAATGCCTTAAATAGCCTTAAATGTTATAGATGTTGGATAGAAGCTTTGCATTTTCCATGAAGAACAAAATAAAAGAAAGTGACCAGGACTAATTTCATCAGTTTTTCAGTTTGTTAACATCCTGTTTGCTCAGCCCTCTGCAGCTGGCTAGTTACACGGATGATGAATTAGCATTAGCCTGTCTGTTTCCTTTTTGCTTCAATGGGTAGCTTTTAAGTTTACAAGGCTTGTTTGACTGGGCTTTATTATCTCCATTACCGGAGTCATGAAAGGTTGTCAGCGTTTTCTTAAGGATGAACTCAGAAAATGAGCAGCTAATTTTCACAGTTTGACTTGTGTCTCTTTAATAAGGGAGAGTTAAAAACGAATCTGTTGTTCAATTAAAGTCAGCGAATTCAAAGGAGCTTTTTGAACGCTGGGCTTTGAAGACGAGGAATGCTTAGTAATTTCATTTATGTTTTCTTTTATTAAGTTTTTACTTTCTTGTGATTCAGTCGTGTATAGCAGCGTCATTCTGATTTCCCTCAGAAATCTTTGTTCATTTTAGAGGAGCAGTAAGCGTCAACTCATCTCTCAGAGCTGTTAAGCTTCACTTAAGAACATTTGAGATTTCTCTGACACCTCTCATCCTCACATTCAGCCGTGGATCTTTTCGGATTGGTGTCCTGCTGAACTCAGAGCGGGTCTGATGACATTTGGCAATCTGTAGTCCTTCAAGTATGGGAGAGTAACAGCAGGACCCTTTAAGGAAAATAACACCCCGCTCTGCACAGATTCCTGATCAGTGCTTAATACAGGCGTTAACCTAATGCCGACAGCATCCCACTTGGGACCAATAGTCGTATAGACCTAATTGTGTTTACGGAATCTGGGTTTATGGAATCTGGGTGGGTTTCCTATTTGTTTAGATACTAAGTGAAAAACTGATTAAAAGGCTAGTAAATTAAATGAATCCAGTCATGTCAAAAGTATGCTCTTGACTCACAGCAGGTGGTTCCGAAGTGTCTTTGATTAAGAGATCTTGGTGGAGTGAAGAAACTCATTGGCATGATGCTCAAAACCATCATGTAAGATCTTAGATACAAACTATTAAAGTACGAAAACGTTATTTTATTTATAAGAAACTAATAATTTTGTCCAATAAAGAAGCCTTACATTGATTAAAAGTGACAGTAAAGACATTTTTAATGTTACAAGCATATTTCTATTTAATATTTATCACATATACAAGTATTACAATGTTTTTTAAGCAGCAAATCAGCATATTAGAATGATTTCTGAAGGATCATGAAGACTGCAGTAATGATGCTGAAAATTCAGCTGCACATCACAGGAATAAATTTTATTTTAAATTCTACTAAGATAGCAAACATTATTTGAAACTGTAATAATATTTTACAATATTGCTGTTTTTACTGTGTTTTTTTAAACCCTGGTGAGCATTGGAAATGTCTTTTAAAAAGTCACCAACCTCAAACTTTTAAACGGTGGTGTATAATTAAAGAGATACCCCACCCCACAAGCCATTCTAGATCTATATGACTTTCTTCTTTCAGACAAATACAATCAGACTTGTATTAAAAAGTGACCTAGCTGATTCTTAAACAAATGACTCTTTGGAGCTTGTTCTTTTTTGTAAATTAAAACCACACAGTGCGACCAGTGTAGTTTACTTGATTCCTGAACAAATTACTCTTATGAGTCTTTTTTTTTTTTTTTTTTTTAGCAAATAAAAAACGGTACAGCACGATCAGTCTGATTCCCAAATGAATGATTCATATGAGCTGGTTCTTGATTCAAAACTGTACAGTTTCCACTGTAGTCAAGCTGATTCCTGAACAAATGACTCTTATGCGTCGGTTCTTTTTAGTGAATTAAAACCACACAATGCGACCAGTGTAGTTTACCTGATCCTTGAACAAATGATTCTTATGAGTCAATTCGTTTTAGCTAATAAAATACGATACAGCACGATGATTCCCAAATAAGTGATTTATATGAGCTGGTTCGTGAATCAAAACTATACACTGTGAACAATGTAGTCAAACTGATTCCTGAACAAATGACTCTTATGAGTCGGTTCTTTTTAGTGAATCAAAACCATACAATGCGACCAGTGTAGCTTATTTGATTCCTGAACAAATGACTCTTATGAGTCAGTTCTTTTTAGCAAATAAAAAACAGTACAGCGCGATCAGTCTGATTCCCAAATGAATGATTCATATGAGCTGGATCTTGATTCAAAACCACACCATATCCATTGTAGTCAAGCTGATTCCTGAACAAATGACTCTTATGAGTCGGTTCTTTTTAGCAAATAAAAAATGGTACAGCACGATCAGTCTGATTCCCAAATTAATGATTCATATGAGCTGGTTCTTGAATCAAAACTGTACAGTTTCCACTGTAGTCAAGCTGATTCCTGAACAAATGACTCTTATGAGTCGGTTCTTTTTAGCAAATAAAAAACAGTACAGCGCGATCAGTCTGATTCCCAAATGAATGATTCATATAAGCTGGATCTTGAATCAAAACCACACCATATCCATTGTAGTCAAGCTGATTCCTGAACAAATGACTCTTATGAGTCGGTTCTTTTTAGCTAATAAAAAACGGTACAGCATGATCAGTCTGATTCCCAAATGAATGATTCATATGAGCTGGTTCTTGATTCAAAACTGTACAGTTTCCACTGTAGTCAAGCTGATTCCTGAACAAATGACTCTTATGAGTCAGTTCGTTTTAGCTAGTAAAATACGATACAGCACAATCAGTCTGATTCCCAAACGAATGATTCATATGAGCTGGTTCTTGAACCAAAACTATACACTGTGAACACTGTAGTCAAATTGATTCCTGAACAAATGACTCTTATGAGTCAGTTCTTTTTAGTGAATTAAAACCACACAATGCGAGCAGTGTAGTTTACCTAATTCCTGAGCAAATGACTCTTATGAGTCGGTTCTTTTTAGCAAATAAAAAAACAATACAGCATGATCAATCTGATTCCCAAATGAATGATTCGTATGAACTAGTTCTTGAATCAAAACTATACACTGTGAACAATGTAGTCAAACTGATTCCTGAACAAATGACTCTTATGAGTCGGTTCTTTTTAGTGAATTAAAACCACACAATGCAACCAGTGTGGCTTACTAGATTCCTGAACAAATGACTCTTATGAGCCGGTTCTTTTTAGCAAATAAAAAACAATACAGCCCGATCAGTCTGATTCCCAAATGAATGATTCATATGAGCTGGATCTTGAATCAAAACCACACCGTATCCATTGTAGTCAAGCTGATTCCTGAACAAATGACTCTTATGAGTCGGTTCTTTTTAGCTAATAAAAAACTATAAAGCCCGATCAGTCTGATTCCCAAATGAATGATTCATTTGAGCTGGATCTTGAATCAAAACTGTACAGTTTCCACTGTAGTCAAGCTGATTCCTGAACAAATGACTCTTATGAGTCAGTTCTTTTTAGTGAATGCACAACACTATGCAGCTCACAACTTACTGTAAAATTAACCCAAAATGAAAATTCTGTCATTATTTTCTTACCCGCATGCTGTTCCAAACCTGTATGACATTATTTCTTCTCTACAACATATAAGAAGATATTTCAAAGAATCTCTCAGTTTTTTTTAGCTATACCGAAAGTGTTTGGTTACCAACATTCTTTGAAATATCTTCTTTTGTCTTCTACAGATCTGAATGATCTCATCTCACCATTTGCCACTAGATTTTCTTTTAAAGCAAATCTTTCTTCGTCAGAAGTACTAAATAACTCATTGAAACCATTAAAGACTGGAATCATAAGAGCAATCAGATCTGTTAAATAACTTACATTTCCCTTCTCTTTCCCTTGACCGGATATCAACATTTCAAAGAAAATCACTTTTATTCATTTCCTCTGTAGGGCAGGTATGTATTCTAATGCTTTCTTCCTGTCAAAAAGTCATTTCGAATTTGCAAAACTTCTATTTTCCTTCGTTCCTGACATTAATAATTGAAAGGAAAAGTTTAAATATTACTTTAAAAAGAAATGAACTGTAATACACCTCCTGCGGTGAAGATCTGACAGCCCGTCTTTCTCTCTCTCTCCTTCTATTGGTGGGTTTGTGTCAATTTGACTGTGTACACAAGCATATGAGATTGTGTTGGATGTAAGCATGTAATATTTAAAACCGTTTCCACAATATCCAACAGTAGATACATTATCACTCGGCTCTGGAAACAAATAAGTGCCTCGGCTTACAGCTTCATCTCTCGCTGCACTATCCTCGCTGTAATAAAGGCCTTTGCTGAGAAAGTCCTTGCATGAATACTGCATTTCTGTCATCTCTCATGCATCCAGAATGAGATCAGTGAGTCAATGATGAGATTTATCATTAGCATTTTCATAAGGGGTAAAAGGTTGCGTGTCCCTTCGGGCTCTTTTGCACGTGGAAAAGTACAACGCCGCCAACCTGACAGTGACAAGCGGCACCTATCACGCGATCGCTCTGATCTGAACATGCAAATAAACCTGGTCTTTCATAATTAACTACACTGAATAAGCATTTCCAGATGGCCTATGAAATATTTAGGGGCTTGAGGAGGTTTGAGGATTCAGGACATTGCCAAACTGGGTAGATATGCTCCTGTTGGCACAAATAGCTTTCTGTTACCTGGATCGGTGTACAGGACTAGTGTGCAAAGGTTAAATGGTGAATTGAGTGAGTCTGACTAATATGAAAATAAGCCTGACACACTTCTGTTCTGATCAAGCCTTAACATTTATGCTAAACAAACACATTAGATTGTGGAAATGGCATGTAACATCAATGCATGTTATGTTACAGTGTAAATTTATGATCTATTAAATAATAGGTTTTTATATTCTATTCTATTTAGCTGTTTTT